>JBBPKN010001435.1:0-16389 GCA_038089275.1 Pulveroboletus cf. rosaemariae | reverse complement strand
CCAACTGCGGCAGAAAAGGCAGAGAGCAGCAGAGCCCATGCGAGATGCCATGGTGCTGTACATCTTGTGAGTCGTGCCAGGATGAGTGCGTTGGTATAGATCCTGCCAGCTGTGAGACGACCCCACCACACAACAGGGCCAACAAGTCGACGTACCGAAATCGAACGAGCGACGAATTCTGGTGTCGTTGAGGTGAGCCTGGCACAGGTGTGCTGCGCGGCAGCGGGTGAATCCAGCCCAGCTAAAAAGTTGTGAGACTGGGAATCTCATCGCCGTCGTCATGACCCTCCTCGGTGCGACCGAGCATCCATCGACGCTGCTGTCGTTGTCGTTAGTGCCCCGCCCCTCTGTCCCTAACACACCCTTACCTTTACTGACAAAAAGCCACATGTAAAAAACATACTGTACCATGTCACATTTGATCGACATAGGAATACAATTCAACTTCAATGCATACTGTCCTCTGCTGTAGAAGAATGCCACTCTTCCCAACACATGTGCCGTTTCTCTGAAGATATCCCAAACTGAACCTGATCTCGCATGGACTGTATCCGTGCTTGCTGTGGATCACCAATTCCATGTTTTTCCACCAGCCGTCGTAATATTTCAAAGACTCGAGAGTAGGATTTCAAGAATGGGTACGTCTTGACATTGAATCCACGCGCATGGATACGAAGAGATGGCGGGTCAGCTACCTGTGATGCATTTCTGGCATTAGTTCTGATAGGATACATCACAGATATTCCATTCTCCTCCTTCAGGCCAAGATCGGCCAATACTGCAATGTATGGCAGATCCGACGAGGTGTAGTTTGGACCACCGATGCTGGGATTGACCTTCTGAATATGATTCAACGCAGGGGACTGTTGGGAACTGCGAGCCTTGTCTGATATAAGGATTTGCGACATGCCATGCTTGCTGTCCTTCCCGCCGTTGGTAGGTTCGAAGTAGATTGGAATTACTTTATCGATCAGCGGTTGATTGTGGCAACACTGCACAGCACTCGTTCGCTGCCAGAGCCGCAATGTCCATTCATCCATACTACATATGTCATCAGCTGTGAATTGAACTAGTCAAACAAAACGACCTACCTCAATTGGTCTGGTCTCACTTCTCCATCCTCCACTTGTCTGATGTTATAGTCCATGCAAACCCAATGTGAGAAATTCATATATGCATGTTGAAATGCATTCTTCACATCAGTACCTGCAACACGATGCCAGAATCCTTTGCCGAATACAAACTTGAAGAAATCAACAATGGGTATGGCCTGACAGTGAAACAGTTTTGCATCAAATGTGTTGCCATCTGCGTAGTTTGCATTGTTGTTGTGAATAACAAAAAGATCCTTTGCAAGGAGCCACAGTAGTCGGCTCAAGAGCTCCCCACGCTGCCCAATCTCGATCATACCATTATTTACCTTGATTTCTAATATGTGTAAGGTTTGACTCAATGTATCATCACCACTGTGCAGCAGACGTGCAGCAGCACATGACAGGAATGGCTCTGATGGATAAGTTGTATAGCTCCAGAGCCAATCTTCAGTTGTTGTGATGCAGACACGAAGGTGTCCCATAACGGCCAGCTTCACATATTCTGCAGCTTCACGATGACCCAAAGAAACCATGAGTCCAAACCTTTGGGCAAGGACTGCAAGTGCCGGGTGCACATCTTCTGGTTTGTACTCGGCACTATTCATCAACTTTTGTTGCACAAGAGAAAAAATTGACCCAAGTGAATATGACGACTTCTGGGAAAGCCACCTGTTGGCAAATAATGAGAATGTCATTCAAAAATCATGTAAATTAGAGTTGGTCACTCACAAAGGACGACCATACTGTAATATATGGTCTACTTTTGCAACCTTGGAGGGTGAAACGCTGTTGAGCGGTGGAGCATTATGATCCCACCTGAGCTCACAGAATGGTGGGAATATTTTCTGTCCTTCAACTGAAACTCTTGCAGACAGAACTACAAGGTTTGTTAGCAAGATTTTGAGAAGTATGGTAGTACATACACATTGATTGTGGGGGCGAAAAGTGCGTAATGCTGGACGTTGTCGATGCAAAAGCGACCCAGACTGAATTTCTAATGGGAGACCATGCAGAATATGCTTTGATGACCCTGAGAAATATGGGTGCACAATGAATATGAGACTTTAAGTCTTGCAGTGGATAAGCTTTGTCGATGGCAATAACTAGCTCTGAATGATCCAGCCTCCCACCATGAAAAGCTAGATGTAACTGCTTGGTCATATTCTCATAATGGGTCCTCATCAATTGTTCAGCATTGCCAAGAGAGGAAGAGTTATTGTCGGTAGCTGGAATTGTAATCGGCAATATATGAGTGTGTGAGGATAATAGGAGTTTGATTATTCATGCAGATGTTGGAGAAATGAAGGTGACTGACTAGTATTGCATGGGTTCATCTTAGATTTGATCTACCAAATGGTCAATAACTGGGATCAAGCAGTTAGTGGTTCACCAGGCTTACAGCGTTGTATGCACTATCCAGTCGAGAAAAGAACTCAATACAATGTGATGATGTTAATTTGCACATCCTATTATTCCACATCTGGACTGTCATGTCACCATCCTTTTGCAGTCCATCAGACAGGTCATCGTGAATAAGTTTGAAAATGGCTGCAAAGAACGCATAGCAATTAATACAGTATTGTGCTTCTGATACAATGTCTTCTGTTAGGATCCTTGCGGGAACATTATTGTGATCAGGGATTCCAGATTTGTCTTCCTTGAGCCGCAAGTTCATGTACAGAACCAGAACACCCTTTTGAGCAAGCTATATTTAAATGTGTATAGTCAGTGAATTATGAAAACTCATGAAAGAAAGGATAACCTCTAACATTAGATGAGTTTTACCTGTCCCTGAGCTCTGAATAATCGAGCAAAACTTCGCATAGTATAAGTTTTCCACTTGAGCAAATCCACGATTGTTTTTTTGAAGGTACTCATAAAACGCGTCAACAGCAAAGCCCCAAAAAGGAGTCTCAAACTCAGTCAACCATGCTTCCCGCGTTCGGTCAGGAATGGGCACCAGTTCTGGAATGTGATTGCGTAAGAAGGAGGAAGGAACATAGTGGAAATCAGACTCACCCTCAAGTCTTACTGAACGTGAGATGCTAGAAGTTGAACAAAGGATTTCTGTGTAGATTGTGAACTTGAGTAGACCTTGTCAAAGGTGATTGCAAGACATACCTAGGTTGCAAATGTCACGATATGATTTATGCTCCCAGGCAGATTCGAGCATATCTCGTAATTCCGGATTTGCAGAAATCAGATTTCTCGCCATAGGGAGACAGAGAAACTTCTTGTTCAAGTAGTTATTGGAGTGGTATACAATAGCATTCAAAAGGTCTGCAAAATTGTTCCCCTCGATCAACATGTCGATAGATTGATTCACCATGGCATCGAGCTTGCAATGGTCTGCATCGCTGAGTTGGTCGTGGAGGATCTTTAGGGGCATGATGGTGGATGTGATCACAAAGATGTGACATAACGTGGTCTCTCTCGACGCACACTGAATAAGCAAATCCTTCGACCGCGTCCACTTCTGCTGAGCTCGGTTGGACTCGATGCATGTGCCAAACCCGCCCCCTGCCCGACACACATCCCGAGTTCACTGTCCATCATTGGCAAAACTTCACCGAATACCGAGTCGAGCAATGGCGGTTAGCGCGTGATGGGATTGTCTGTGGGACGTCTGTCTGGTCCTGGGTTGGCGCGGCTGTGTTCCTGGTAGCGGCAGTGGTTCTTTTGGCGCAGTTCGACGTGCGTGTGTCTGTTTTCTTCACGCGTGCGTCGTGGAAGACAAGGGTTCGTGTCTGTGGTGCAGGTCCCTGTCTCTCCTCTCCCTGGCCCCACCTCTCGTCCCATATCCAGCCCCGTTCTCGTCGTTGGAACTGGAATCGTGCTGGTATGGCTGGTCTGGGTTCACTGCACCCAAGTCCTTCACGGTACGTGTCAGCCCCTCCCGCGTTCCCCATTCCACCTCCACCTCCGCCCCACAGAATCCCTGCTCGTTTTCCCTACCCTTGGCATCCAACTTGAAACACACCGCGTTCACCCGCGCTTCCCACCCATCTTCACCACGCACCACTTTATCCCGTTCTCGGCGCTCGAGGACGTCGTCATACACGAAGGGTTTCGGAGGTGGAACGTGAGGTATTACTTGGCTGCGTTGTACCGGACGAGAACGGGGACGAGGATCAGGACGGCGGCGGGGGTGGGGGTGAGGTCCCCTCTTCGAGTGCATGCGTGTCCGGGGGTGGAAGCGGGCGGGTAGGGGTTTGAGTCGCGTTTGAGGTGCGTATCCCCCTACATTGCTGTGGCATGTCTCCCTCATGCCAACATGCACACATGCATAGAATGTCCTCTCCTACTTTACAGTCCTCAAGGTCATCTACCTCGACATCCAACAGACCCTATTTCTACCCCTCACCTGGGTTGTGGAGAGAGACACGGACGGATGTGATGTGATGACGATTGAGGATGGGGTCCCGGCTGGTGTCCTACCAGAGTATGTATCCTACGTATCCATATATACCTTGCCTCCTCCGTCTATCTGCTGCATGCAATCCAGGTCATCCTCGTATCCCTGACATTCTAGCTGACTGTGTCGCTAGTTGATAACGCGGACGGCGTAATTACATGCAGCGTGTGACGTGGCACAAGAGTTAGGCGAGAAAAGAAACATCCATTCATACCCTAGTGGGCTCACCCGCTTTCTAGTTACATTGAAACAAAGGAAAGAGGAGAACGAGATACAACGACCCAGGCAACATGTCGAAGCAGCTCCATCCTGCAGTTTGTTGGAAAGGTTCAACAACCTGTGCCTCATTTCTGAATGAAATCCTTGCCACTGTACCCTTCCGACGAGATGCCTGAAAAAAAAATCGGGTCCATCAGTCGATAGAGACATGGTAGTGGACACAGGGGACGCACCCGAGATGGGATTCAGTTTCTGCTCGCGTGCACGCTCGTTCGAGGCCTCTTGCCATTCTCGGGTCAAGGTCTTGGGTGGTGGTGGTGCTGCAAACAGTGCGATCAATATGCCGGCGGGGATGCAAAGCGCGGTACAAGGTGCTCCGAGCGTCACAAACGCACCCCGCGAATGGACGGTAAACGACATCAAACCGGCAACACCAACCAGACCGATCGTGTACAGAAAGATGTTGAGGCCGTCACCAGGTTGATTGGCCGGAGTCCGGGGACCGTGTGGGCCAAAAGCGACGTAGTAGGCTGTCGTTCGTCGAGGCGATGAGCGCCCGCACCCCAACGAGGGGAGACTAAAAGGGAAACGCGGACATACCCGCCTTTTTCTCATCCAGCGACAGCGTCTTCCAGTACCTTTTTTGAATCTCCTCGAGCTGTCTGTGGACGGCCGCTTGGTCGGTCTTGGACAGTTTTTTCCACTGGGCTTCGACGTTGCTCCAAGGGAGCAGTGAGGGTGTGCTGGCAGTAGCTGTCGCCGTTGACGCCGACGCGGTGGGAGCAGCTGTAGTAATGCGACGGAGCGTGAGACACACCGCCAACGCCTTGACTTCGCAGTGAGCTATACTATCGTGAGACCGGTGTTGCAAAATGCGCACACCACTTGCGAACACGTCATTTGTCATCCATACATAAATAAAAAACTATCTAGAGTCATAGAGGCTCATGTAAAAAATTGGTTACAATGAAAAAAAAGCACTTGAAACAATGAATTGATGTTGCCAGCATGATGCTGGCTCAGCATGTTATAGTTCACATTTTTTATACAAACCATGTTTCCACACAAACTTCTGATCAATGAATGTAACCAATGTGCCAGAATCCACTATTGCAAAGGTTAGTCCACATGACTCCATTTTCAAACCATTTTTTCCTCTAACTTCTCCATCAATTTTTACACTTACTCCTAATTTGTCACATTTCTTTCAATTAAATAACTTGGCTAGATCTTTACATTCTTCACTTCCTATTGCAAATAAATGTCCATTAATATTATTTGATGGAATTAAGCACCCTATATCTGGGGCCATGCTCAATTGAGATGCTGTCACAGAAGAAATAACCCAATTCCATTTTATAGTCCAAACATTAAAACAAGAGGAAGAAAAAGAAGTGCATACTGGGAATTCTGTTTCTAATCTAACAGAGTCCCTCAAACTTTTCCCACTGCCTCCTTTTGTTTCCTTTCCATCTTGAAGATATCCTGGAAATAGGCTTAGACCTTGTCCATACTACCCCAAGATGCCACTGGAATTTCTTGGAATCTGGTAGCATCTGCCATATTGTATACTGGGCCAATAGACACTGGTTCCACCATTTGCCAACTATTTGCATCTGGCAGAGTGAACTCTGAAAATCTGACAGGCTATATGTACTGAGCCTGTGTGCCTTATTGCCTCTATTGTTGTTCCTGAGGCTGGGGACCCTTGCTGAAATTATTTGAAGGTCTTGGTGCTGCAGGGTTAAAAACTCCTTGACAGTCCTTGGCCATATGACCTGGCTTTCTGCATTTGAAGCAGGTGCAGACCTGCATTGCCACTTGGCAATCTATTTCCATGGGTGCACCATGCCCTGGTTGAGTGCCAGTTGCTGTGAATCATGGCTAATTAGGCTGAGGAGGGATATATGGTGGTCAATACTGATTGGTAGGCAGATAATGGGGAGTTTGGTATCATGGCATAAAACAAGGTGCTGGTCGTTTGATGTTCATCCTTTTGAATAACCTTCCTATTCCTCAACACTATTCTACAAAAAGGATGTAATCCTCCTTGATGCCTTGCATACAAGCCTGCTGATAGACTCTGTATTGTACTTGTTTCCACATCAGCTTTAACATGTGGTCATCACTAATATCTGCCTTTTGATGAAGCACCTCGAAGTCTTGTAGATATTTATTAATGGATGTCATATGTCATAAGCCTTCTAATTTTTTCAAAAACTCATGAGTAAGCTTGTTGATGTGAAAATAGTTGTGGAGCTCAACCACTATTCCTTCAAAGTCTGGCTGTGCTGCCAGTTCTACTCTTTCTCTGCTTCCATCTGCTGTCAATCTGCACTCTTCCTCTGCATCTCTAAACCTTTCCAACATTAATTATGTGAAGCCTTCTGCTCTTTCTTCTAGCCTTGACAGCACTGCAGCTGTTAACTCCTTGTTGCTTTTCCACCTTTGTTTGTCAGTCCATATCTGTAGAGAGACAAACCACTTTCTCCACTTCTTCTTCTCACCACCCCACTTCCCAGAATCAGCTATCTTCTTTTGTCCTTCCATCTTGAAAAACTCTTTAGTTAGTAACTGGATCAAGTCTTCAATCTCTGAAGTTGTATTGTTTCCACTCATAGTAGGGATCAATTGCCAGAAGGGGTGCTGGGGGCATTGGTAGGGGGTTGGGGTGTACCTTGGTTGCTGAACTGGGTCTGGGATGGCTTGTGATTGTGATAGGATTGAATCTAGTTCTGTGGATTTGGGTTCATTTGACAAACTGGCATATAGATTGAAGTTTGACAGCTTGGACTACTGTTTTTGGGAGTCAGGATATGGTTTTTAGTGTGGATGAAGGACAAAGAGAGTGAATCCTATCTGATGCTGTGACCTTTCTATCCCTGCCTCTTTTGACTACAAAGTCTTTCCTTGTCTGCTCATTGAATTCATCAAACCTGCATTAAAATGATTGTCTACTGAATTTGTTATCTTCAAACCCAAGTACTGCCTCAAAGATGAAATCTTTCAACTGTTGCTTGTGTCCCCACAAGTATTCCTTTTTCATCAAAAATGTTTTTCTGCAGTGAGTGCCTGTTATAAACATTTTAACATACTCTGGGGATACTCCAGATAACTCCAGAGTGAATGGGGCTTGGCTTCACCTTATGTGGTGTGCTCTTATGCTAGTACTGAGTGCCTCAATTTATGGAGGGGTCAGAAACTATCAGAGGTCCAGGATCAGCCATAGGGCTTTTTCCCAACAAGAGGCACAATGTTAAGCCATGGAATAAGTTGAGGGACTTTAGGGTAGGGTACGATATCAAGTCATGAGGCAGGAGAGGTCTGGGGGGAATTGTAATGTCATATTATGGTTGATATTCAAACTGAAGTACAAGATGTGGAACTCCAGTACTTATACCTCAGGAAGACAGATTATCTAAGGAGGGAACAGAGATATAAAAGGAGTTGTCTCATAAGTGAAGCAGGTGCCAATGCATCCTGGATACAAATGGAGATGTCAGAGGAGACAATGTCAAATAATGTCAAACTGAAACTAAGTGATGACAGGGAGAAGCATGGTACAAAGAAACAGGAACAGAAAGTAAGATTGGAGAAACAATGGAGTTGTATCAGAATGGTACAGAGTTAGCATAGGTAAAGTTGTAATCATTCATTAGATAGGAGAAAATGGAGGTAAAGGAAACTAGAAAACATGCAGCTTAAAGTGTAGAAGCAACCAGAGTTGCATTGGAGACATAGCAGAATTGACTCATTGGCATGGGATGTGACAGTATTCCCCTCTTAAGGCCTGAACCCCTGAAGGCTGTGAAGCATGTGCTCTTGATGAATAAGTGAGCAGAGTGGGCATTGGGATTTAGCTGGCCAGAAAACCATAAAATCAAATATTACTCCAGAGACTTTCACACTAGTCTCCCTTATTATGTCTTCATTTGCTGACATTCACAACTGGTCTGATGAGTACCTGGAGAAGCGCATCAAAGATGAAGAGGAGCTTGGCAATGTGAAGTATGTCAAGTGGAAGTGGCAGGGAAAAATAAGGAGAGAGGAGAAGGCTTGGAAGAAAGCAGAGGAGGCTTGGAAAGCAGTGGTGGCAGTCCGGAAATGGGTGAGTATTGGAAATGGGGTCAGGACCTAGCACTCAAAATCTGGCTTAGGTGAAGGAACTTCACCAAGCCCAGGTAAGGTCAAGTAGAGGCAATGGCAAAAGAAGAGCAGAAAAGAAACTGGGGTGCCGGAGGTGTGATGACCAGAAACTGAAGTGCCAGGTGGGCCCAGGCAAGTTGACATCATGCCTTGCCTGTATAGAGGCAAAGGTGAGGTGTAACTACCCCAGCCAGGAGAAGCTGGAGAGGAAGCAGAGATGAAAGATGGGAAAGGAAGGGGTACCTAATAGCAGGGCAGACTCAGAGGAGACAGAGGAGGGTCTTTGGCAGGTGGCTGAGGGCTGTTGCCTGATGGAGGTGTCAATAAGGGAGGTGGGCTAGAAGGTATGGCAAGAGGCCAAACACAAGAACTGGCTGCTGGAGTGGCTGGTTGATGCATTGGAAATGGCATGGGTGGAGGAGACCAGAGAAGCTGGAAGTTTGGGGAGCAAGGACAGGAAGGTGGACAAGGTGGCAGCAGAGCTATTGGAACTTTGTGTGGAGGTTGGCAAAATTTCCATGATAGACAAGGAGATCAAAAAGGTAATCTTAGAATAGGTAGAGGGTCTTGTAATTAGACCACTAGATCTACTACAGTTGGTTAATCATAAAATGGCCCAGGTTTGTCTGGGTAATGGAGATGAAACTCCTCAATGATCTCTGAAGCATGTCCTAACTCAGTGGCAAGGAGCCATGAGATCTCTTCATCAGTATCCTCATAACCTAACCACTTAACCAAATATAGTAATTTGCAGTTCCTTTGCCTATGATCTATCTTTGAGTCTAGGATTTCGGAAATCTCAAACTCTGGTTCTGTTACAGTGTGAATCTCTGAACAATCCATCCTAACCCTAAATGGTCTGCCTTGAGAGGGTATGTTGGTTTTGTTGTTGGATTCGGTTGGAATAGAGTGAAGAGCAGTGTGGTGAACTCAGGGTAGCAAGGCCTGAGGAGCCATAGCACAAGTTAGGAGGTAATGCCTATATTGAGTGGCACTAGACAATGTACAAGATAACAAGTGGTTAAGGCTGGGGAGCCAAAACCAAGGAACTACTATGCTATTTATACTAAGTTCAGATACACACAGACCACCTTTAGGGCATAGGGAAAGACTAAATAAGGAAATAGGGCATAGGGCATGCTTACTGAGAATATGACCAATGGGCCATGTGGTATAGGTGTGTGAAATGGAGAGGCTATGTAGAATGGAAGGTAAGAGTCTAGAGTAAGTGGAGATTAAACCATACCCTCAGCCATAAGGCTGAGGAGATCCCATCTGGATCTCTGCCACAGATCAGATCCATCAATCTAGATCAGATATCATCTAGATCCAATTGGAAGATACTTTTATCTGAGATACTAGATTCAACTCTATAAGCTGTGCCCAAACCCAATGGGAAACTCTGAAGAACAATTCAACCATATCCTAGGGTTTGTTCTTGTTTGGCAATAAAGTCTCACAGTCATGTGCTGTCATGTGACTCTTGTGCATTCAAATGTTATGTTTGTAACAGGTTCACTGTCAATCTTGACTGGGGGTGGAGGTGGTTGCATGCAATCTGGAATCATGTTGGGGACAGAGGGTTCAAGTTGAGAAACATGAAAGATTGGATGAATGGACTTTATGTTCTTCAGGAGATGGAGTGTGAAGGACAGCGAGCCTATCTGAGTAATAATGGAATAAGAACCTAAATTCTTTTCAGCAAGTTTCTTGGAAGGCCATGAAGTCCTAAAGTACTTAGCCTTGATGAATACCTGGTCACCTACTTTAAAGTCCAGTGCCAGAGATTGTCAGGCATCTGTGGGTCCTTGGTATCTGACTTGGGTGGCAGCTATTTTTTCATGAAGGAAGGCATGGAGAGAGTTGAGGTCTATGGCATATTTTCAAGCTCAGGTAGAGGTGAGATCATGTTCCAGGTGCACAGAGAGGTTTGGATGGTAGCCCTTGTTTGCAAAGAAAGGGAAAACACCTGTGGTAGCATTAGGGGTGTTGTTATAAGTGAACTCTGCAAGGGGCAGGAGTTCAGACCAGTTGTTCTGCTGATAGTTGCAATAAATGTGTAGATACTGCTCCAGGGTTTGGTTCATTTGCTTGGTTTGACCATCACCCTCTGGATGATACCCAGAGGTAAAGTGGAGATGGATATTGAGGGCTTGACCCAGAGAATGGAAGAAATGGAAAACAAACTCAGAACCTTGATTGGAGGTGATATGGAAGGGAACTCCATGTTTGGAAAACACATGGAGTAAAAAGAGTTTAGCAAGCTCTGGGGAGGTTACCTTGTTGTCTATAGGAATGAAGACACACTGCTTTGATAGACAATCTACAACAACAAGGATGGCAGAGTGACCAGAGAAAGCTGGAAGCTGTTTGATGAAATCCATAGAAATGGAATTCCACAGCTTTTCTGGAATAGGGAGCTGCTTAAGGAAACCATAGGGTTTGTGACAGGGTACTTTAGCATGGGCACAAGCTGTACAAGAAAAAATGTATTCCTTGATGAATGCTTGAATGCCAGGCCAGGTATACTCTCAGCAAATGAGCTCCAATGTCTGATTCTGACTGAAGTGTCCAGATAGGGGGTGGTTGTACTTGTAGCAGAGGACCCAGAGTTGGAGGTTGGAAGCATCAGGGACATAGATATGGTTGTCCAGATATAAAAAACCTCCTGGATCTCTAGACCAACAAGAGTTGGATGGAAGGATACCAGAACAGTGGATAGAGGTGGTAGAGTCAGCAGGGAGTGCCAAGATGATGTCATGATGGAGGGTTTCAATGTCAAAGAGGGATGTGGATTGGAAGACTGGAGATGCTAGGGAGGAAGCCTGGAGGGACACAGTGAGTTGTTCCTATGTGAACATGGGCTGGAAGTTATGCAAATTTATGAGGACATAGTCACTATTTCCCTCACTAGGATAGATATCCCATCATCAAGTTAGAGCATCAGGTTTAGCACCCAAATGGCCTGGACAAAAATGGATAATCAGATTAAACTGAGAGAGAAACTCCAACCAGCAGGCTTGCTGGTGGATCAGAAGTTTAGACATAGTGAAATATTCCAGGTTCTTGTGATCAGTGACAACATTCACCAGAGAACCAGAACCTTTGAGGTAATAACACCAGGTCTTGAATGCAGTGAAAATAGTGAGGAGCTCCTTATCATGAGTGTCATAGTTGAGTTCTGGTGCAGTGAGCATATGTGAATAGAAAGCAACAGGGCAGACCACATTGTTCAGAGATTGAAGGAAGAGGATTCTGGCAATTGCATAGTTGGAGGCATCAGTCTCAATGATAAGAGGAGCATTGGGGACCCAATGGATCAAAATAGGAGTGGAAGTAAAGGCATCCTTGAGGTGCTGGAAAGCAGTGTGACAAGAAGTGTCAAAATTCCAATGAGCAGACTTACAGGTAAGGTAAGTCAGGAAAATGACGATGTTGGAGTAGCTCTGGATGAAGTGGTGGTAGAAGTTAGCAAAATTGAGGAAGAACTGGATATCCCTAATCTTGTGAGGCTTAGGCCAATCCAGGATGGATTGAACCTTGTCAGGGGACATCATGAGCCCAGAAGGAGAGAGTAGATATCCAAAATATTTAGTGGAATCAGTATAGAATTCACATTTCTTGGGTTTGGCAAAGAGGCTGTGCTTTCAGAGGCAGTGGAGGACTTTGCAGACATGCTCAGTATGTGATATCTGATTAGCAGAGAAAATTAGGATATCATCCAAATAAATGATTACTGAAACATCAAAAAGATTGGCAAAGATAAAATTGATGAATTACTGGAAAGCTGCAGGGGCATTGGTGAGCCCAAATGGCATGACAAGCCACTCATAGGAGCCATAGTGTGTATGGAAGGAGGTTTTCCACTTGTTACCCTTAGCAATGCAAACTAAATGGTAAGCATGCCTAAGGTCGAGTTTGATATAGATGGTTGTGTGGCTTGGAGTGTCAAGGAGATTGGAGATGCACAGAAGGGGGTAGCAGTCTTTCTTTGTGATTTTGTTGAGTCCTTGGAAATCTACACACAACCAGAGAGATCCATTCTTCTTCCAGACAAAGAGGACAGAAGCAGTGTAAGCAGATGCAGAGGGTTAGATGAACCCAGTAGCAAGATATTTGTTTAGGAAAGTCCTGAGTGCTTCAAGCTCAGAGGGTGATAGAGAATAGGTGGTACCAACAGGTGGTAAGGTGCCTTCTTCCAGATCAATCTTCAGGTCAAATTTGCAGTGAGAGGCAAGAGTAGATGCCTTGCTTTTGCTAAATACATTGGCAAAGTCATGGTATTCCTGAGGAATGCTGGAAAGGTTGGCTAGAGGAGAAGCAATGGAAGCAGAATGGAGATAATTCTCCAGGGATTGAAGCTGCAGATAGAATGGAACTGAGCCATCAAGACTACAGGTATGTGCAAATGCTGATAAGCTGAGTAGTTTGATTGACAGAGGTTTGGGGTCATGGGAACACAGTGAATTGGGTTCAGAGTCAGCTTGGGGTGGAGAAACTGGAGGCTGTGGAGGTGAGCTCAGGGGTGTTGGCATGTTTGGTTCAGATGATCAGAATGAAATACAACTTGATATCCAGTCAATCAATGGATTGTAGCAGGCAAGCCAGTTGTGTCCTAGAACAAGAGAACTAGATCCATTCAATGAAGTGACATAGAACATCATCAGAGTGATATCACTGGTTTCAAAACAAACAGAAAGATCAATGGCATTTATAATCATAGAATTAAAAGAGCCATCAAATAGTCAGAGCTGCAATGGAGGAACAGAATAAGTTGGAAGATTGTAAGTACTGACTAACTTGGTATCTACAAAGCAATCTGAAGAACCAGAGTCAATTAGGGTGGAAAATGAAGGAATTTCTTGTGAAACAAGGGTGATGAGAGGCATAAGTGAAGTATTATCTAACAGAACAGACATATTAAGTTTAACCTCCAGTAAAGCACAGGAAGGATTAACACAACCTCCAGCCCATGTGAAGTCTCAAAGGCTGTGAACTATTTTTTTACCTCTAAGATAGAGGCCTTTGATTTGGTTTCCAGAGTGGAGGTTTTGGCACCATGAGCTTTGGCTGCCTATAATAAGTCCTGTTTCTGGGAAATGGACAACTTGGAGAAGCTGGGGTAAGTAGCTGACTTGTTCCTTGATTCATTATGGCTGGAGGTTGAAGTAAAGGATACAGCAGGTTTATCAGAGGACCTGAACAGATGAGATGACTTTCCTTGTCAGTTGAGTTCAGATTTGCACTTTCAGTAGCGAGCATCAATGGTCTGGGCCAGCTGGCATAGCTCAATGAGTGTTGGTAGCTTGCCAACATAGGAAAGGTCATCTTTGATGTGGTCTGGAAGACCATTATAGAAATAGTGGCAGAGGGCACCTTCTTTATAACCCCAGACTTGGAATGCAATTCTGTTAAACTCAACTACATATTTGTTGATTTGTTGACCATTCTTCATAGTTAACTGGTTTAGCTGGTGCTCTGCATCTCTGACCAGGTCATGGGATCCAAAGTTGGTCCGGAGTTCCTGAACAAACTCCTTATAACTATTCATCCACAAGGGGTGGAAGTCAGGGTCTTCAGTAAGAAGAAGGTCAGGCTCAAACCATTCCATTGCCATGCTCTTAAGGTAGGACTGAGCATAAGTGACCTTGACTCAGTTATTGGCAAAGGCTTTGGGACAATCCTGGAAATTTAATTCACATTGCACTAGAAAAATGTGGAGCTTCCAGGAATTAGTTCTGTTGAACTGGTTCAGTTTCCATACTTTGGTATGCTGTGATGTTTCAGAGGTATGATGGGAAGAGCAAGCTAATCCACAGATGGTGCTAGCAAGATTGGTGATAGTGTCATGGTAAATGGGAATAGGTTCCAGATCTGAAAAAGGTTCAGGGTTATCCTCTGGAATATCAGAATATCTACCAGAGGGGTCATCTCCAGGTTCATCTGGTACTCCTGACTGGGCACCACAGTTGTCAGGGGTATGGGGAGGTTGAGGAACCTTGGAACCATCAGGGGCTTTATCAACTTGAGTACTAGGTGTGGATAAATGGAAGGGAGCAGGAGCCTATGAGGCCAAGCTGTTGAAACTGCAGAAAACTGCAGAATACTTGTAGTCACTATGTATTAGGTAGATAAGTTAGTACTGACCTGCAGGATACTTGTAGTCACTAAGTATCCTAAGGTAACTAATGGTTCAATGTAGCTAATAGCTTATGTAAGCGGTAGAGCATAGGTAATCAACAAATTCTAACACTTCCCCTCAAGCAGAAGTTCTGGCAAGATGAATGCTTGCCCAAAAGAAAGAGGTAAATAGTAAAAGAATATGGATGCCTGAATTCAATCCCAAATAATGACTGTAATTCGTCCATAAACAATTATACTTTTGTGTCTGTGAAGCCGCCGTAGATGCAGCATTAGCGCAGTTGCCTAATTTGGCAAGTTGCGGCTCGCTCGCGCTACGTCCGTGAGTGCGCGGTCACCGATGATCGTCAATCAACTTGAGTCGTCCTCGTCGATGCGGTGGATCCACATGCTTGATATATCGTCTGGGATCGTCTGGAGGTGTTGTGGATGACTCTAGTATGTGCGTCGTCGAGTGTTTGCGACATCCGTGCTGACTCGACTTGTTGCCAGCTGGCACTCTCATATTGACCCGTTTCGAGTCAGTGTGCGCATTGCTCGTTGCGCCATCTGTCCATCGTCGATCCACATCGTATTTTGCCATGTCGCCATCGTTTTCGCGCTTCCAAATGCGCTCTCCGCCTCCCGGCTTGCTCAGCTTGACCTGAACTCTCCACTCCCCCTCAAGCTCGAAGCTCGGGGGTGCATCCTTTCGCTGCATGGGCTCGTTGGGTGATGTGCATGGTTCATGGGGTTCTTCTGGTACGTTGTCATCGCCTCGTTGAGTATGCTGATCGCCTTCTTCAGCTTTTGCTACAGGCTGCTCGTACTCGGTTGCAACTTCTCTCCCCCCCTCGATTGGCGTGCTACAACAGGTCCTGGGGTTCTTCCCGCCGTCCTGTGTGTCTCGGCACTCCTCTCCAACATCGCCGTCCTTTTCGTCCATGCCCACTGGCTGGTCAGGTGGCTCTGTAGGTGCGTCTGGATGACGTTCATCGTCACCCGTTGCATCTGCAGGATCATTTGACGGTTTCGAGTTCGCCGTCTCGTCGTCTTCGTTTGTCCCATTGTGCGACGCAATTCGTGTGCTCGCACTTGCCTCGGCATTCGTGCCGGCTCCTGACTGACCTTGGCGTTCTCCTGGGTTGTACGACCGACATTCATTGTCGTCGTTGTTCCCGGCCTTCATCGGCTCTGTGACATCGTCCTCCGCACTGTCTAGTGCCCTGGACGTGTCGTCTACATGTGCAGCGAGCTCATCGCTCCTGCCGCTCGCTTTCCAGTCCTCCCCCTCGAGCGGCATGCTCTGGGGTCCGTCTGGTACGAAATCGCCTCCGTTGTTGACTGACTGCCCACCTAGGGCTACCTGCATGTGTGCGATCACATCGCCGCGGC
>JBBPKN010001434.1:0-16417 GCA_038089275.1 Pulveroboletus cf. rosaemariae | reverse complement strand
ATCTAAGAAACAAATGGAAATGTCAGAAAAGACAATGTCCAATCATGTTAGACTGAAACTAAAGGGTGACAGGATGAAACAAGGGGAAGCAAGGAACAGGAATGGAACGGGAATAGTAACAATGATGGTAACAGTAACTAAGAGCAGGAACAGTGACAGAGTTATACCAGAATGGTTTAGAGATAATGAAATTGAACTAAGGTAGTACTTAACTGGAACTGAAATAGAACTGAAAACAGAATAGGGTGGAGTGGGAGCAGAGACCTGGGGGAGTGTATACCACTAATGGGCAGGAAGCATACATGCATAGCTGGGGTGGACTGGAATGGTGATGGAGGGCCAGAGTTGCCTGGAGGAGAGTTAGAGGGCTAGAGTAGCTTACTGGGTATAAGGACCAGTTGTAAGCCAGGTCAAGATGGGGTCAGAATTGGGTCAGAGGTACAGGATATAACAGCAATGCTTATGATTGAATCTAGTATCTCAGATGATAGATCATCTCCTAATCTAATCTCTGATGAATCTGGATCTTAATCTAGATGAGGGCCAGATCTGATTATGGCAGAGCTCTAGATGGGATCTTCTCAGTCTCATGGTTAAGGGCATGGTTTAATCTCCACTGACCCTAGATCCTTGACTTTCATTTCTACATAGCCTTTTCATACATTCCTTATCCACATGGCCCATTGGTAATATTCTCAGTAAGCATGTCCTATGCCCTATTTTCTTATTTAGTATTGTGCTGGAGCCACTGGGTGATCTGTGCACATTCTGAAGTAGTATAAGTAGCTTGTAGTTCTGTGTTAAGGCTCCCTAGTCTTAACCACATGTTATCTTGTACATTGTATTTCCTAGGTTGTGCCTTGCAATATAGGCTATTCCTCTAGTACCTAGTGTGATGGCTTCTCAGGCCTTGCTACCCTAAGTTCATACTGCCCTCTTTCTATTCATTCTGAATCCAACAATAATACCAACACACCCCCTCAAGGCCATATCAACACTGTTTAGGGTTAGATAAGTCATATACCATCTGATACTGTAACAACTTCTTCCTTCCCACTCCCTCTAGCTAGGCCTGGTACACATGTATCTGTGCACTAGTAATCCAGTTATCCTTCTGTTAGTATTTTAGTCTGACCACTTGTTTACTCACCTCTGGCACTAGTGTCCTGCTGGGCAATCCATGCTTGTGTCTAGCAAGTGCAGATGTGCCTTGATTCTTCTTGGTCCCCACTCCATAAAAGGCCTTGGGACTTATTCTCTTCACACATTTTCAAAGGGCTATGTCTGCCCCTATCCAGGTCAGACACAACAAAAGAAGTAGCATCTTTATTATCATGCAGATACTCTTATCATACTTTCTGCAGTCACCATTTCCACTTCATGTCCATCCCCAATTGACCCTTATTGGTCATGCCCTCATGCTTCTCCTGAGCAGCCAGACTCTGAAGCAGAGTCTAAATCACCTTATCAGCTTTCTTTCTCACATGACAAGCTTGCTGACCTCTTCATTGACACTCCTACTGCCTTACAGACTGAATGAGACATTGTTTGAGACTTAGCTCATGACCTATTATCCACTCTCATTATCCCTTGGAAAATAACCCCTTTATCATCTACTTCTGTTAGATAACACCATTTATTCAAAGTGCTGACCCCTCAGTAATCTTCCATCTCTCCCATGTCTTTCTTTTTGAAATCCATAGAACTCTATCTTGGAACTTCTAAAGCCTATGATGGCAATAGGGCTATGGCTGAGCAGTGGCTAGATATGGTCCAGTTCTATCTTGCCATTAACAAAGCCATTTACAACTCCAAGCTAAAGAAGATGGCATTTGCATTGTCATATATAACTAAGGGATCTGCCCTATCTTGGACAACTACTTTTAGGAAAAAGGCTATTACCTCTGCCAGTGTTTCAACTGAAACCTTTGCTGAATTTGTCACTAAGTTCCTGGATGCTTTCAAATATCAGGACACTATTAACACCTCTGTTCATTAATTAGCAAATTAGCATATGGTTCAGAACCATAAAGGTGAATGGACCCCTTCCCTTGCCAAATATACCTCAGAGTTTCAAAACCATGTCATGATTGCCAATATTACTGATTATAACATATTGATTGGCTACTATAAAGCTGGGATTGCCCTGTGGATTATGCACAAGATTCATTTGATGGAGAGAGTTCCCATGACCATTAAAACCTGGTATACTAAAGCAGTGCATTTCCAGGGAACCATAGAACAATCTTGATTTGTCAAGTAAGGTACCATAATCCTTGTGCCTTCACAAGGTCTTTTACTAATTCTTCATCTATCCCTCATAAAGTAGAGAAGGATTTTAATGCTATGGATGTGGATACTGTCCAAACCCCACTTCATATGACCCCAGAAGAGCAGAAATGCTGCATTCAGAATAAACTTTGCTTCCAGTGCCAAAAGCCTGGACATATCAACCTCCAATGCACCATCTTTTCCAATCTGCCTAAGAATTCTGTGCCAAAGAACCCTAGAACCCAGCAGGTAGCCAAAGAATGGCCTAATAGTGGTAATGAGGGAAGCAGTAAGGTTCAGAGGATTTTAATCAGAAAGGATTTTTGATTCAGGAAACTTCTACAACACAATTCTTTCCTTCCTCTTCTTGCATACCTGTACTTGTATCTTCATCAAAAAGATCCATGCAAATCAATCTCCACATCTCTAGTGCAGTGCAACAAGACAAAGCCATTGTTACTTGGGCTCTGATCAACAGTGGTGCCAAGATCTCCTGCATAGATCAACAATTCATTAAAGATCACCAATTTCCCACTAAGAAGCTCAAGGAACCCTTAGCAGTCTGTAATGTGGATTCCTCTGCTAACTCTGCTGGGAAAATCATCCATACTTGTTGGCTTCTATTGCATTTCCCTGGCTTCTTCCATGTGACAAACTGCAGCAAGGAATGACTTATTCTTGGCCTCCCTTGGTGGGAAAAGACCAACCCACTTATCAACTGGTCTCAAAAGACAGTTGTCATCAGTGAGCCTATAAACTCCGAGACTGATTCCTATTATAAAGGGACTTGTGACCCTCAACCCACTCTTTCAATGTTCTCTAACTTGAGAACCATCACCATTGACAAAGAAGATGACTACCTCTGCTTTGACTTCCTTGACAAGTCCTTACCTAACAAGCCAATCACCACTGCAGTGTTTAAAAAACATGTGCAGAAGATTTGCCAGGCAAACTCCTGATCCACTATAGCTGTTATAGCAAATATGTTTACAGATTTAGCTATTGCTACCAAAGCTTTGAAGAAGAAAATCATTCTTTCTAAAACTTATTCTGATTTCTCCATGGTTTTTTCCAATACTCCACAGAGTCTAGATTACCTACTTCCAATTTGGCCTTATAATCACAAGATCAACCTTTGTAACACCTTCTTACCCAAGATCAAAAAGATATACCTCCTATCTGCCAATGAAAGGAAAGCAATGGAGGACTTTCTCAAAGAAAATCTTTGAGCAGGTAAAATAAGACTGTTGAACTTACCCCAGGCATCTTCCTTCTTCTTTGTAAAGAAAAAGGATGGATGCCTTTGCCCTTGCCAAGACTATCACTACCTCAATAAGCATACTATTTATGATGCTTATCCATTTCCCCTTGTCTCTGATCTTATAGATAAGTTATGAGAAGTGAAGGTATTCACCAAATTCAATGTTTGTCAGGGGTATAACAATATCTGAATCAAAGATGGACACCAATGAAAGGCCACCTTTATTATCCATAAGAGGCTTTTTAAATCCACCATTATGTTCTTTGGATTGACTAATTCTCCTGCTACATTTCAGCATTTTATGAACAACTTCTTTCAAGATATGATTGCAAAAGAATGGTTGGTTATTTACATGGTCAACTTACTTATTTCCTCCCCAGATAAGGAAACCCATATATTTCATACTCATTATGTCCTTTAATGGATGCTTGACCTAGATCTTCATCTCAAATTGGAGAAGTGCACCTTTGCCACTAAGAAAGTTGAATACCTTGGGATAATCATCTATTCTGAATATCTCACCATGGATCCTATTAAGCTTGATGGGATTGCCAAATGGCCTACACCTACCAAACTCAAGAAAGCCCACTTATTTCTTGGGTTTGCTAACTTCTATAGGTAATTTATCCCTCACTATTCTGATATTGCTTGACCTTTAGTTGACCTCACTAAAAAAAACACTTTCTGGGATTGGTCTCCCAGATGTTAAAGGGCTTTTGATGAACTCAAAGCCCTATTCCTCTTCAAACCAGTACTATAACTTCTAGACTTAGCCCAACCCTTTGCTATTACAACCAATGCCTCTAAATTCACATCAGGTGGTATTCTCCTGCAAACTGATGCCAATGGCAATTAATACCCAATTTCATATCTCTTCCAGTTATTTAACCCTGCCAAAAAAAACTATGACATTTATAACATTTATAACAGGGAACTTCTTGCTATTATCCATGCCCTCAAGGCATGAAGGCATTACCTCCACAGATCTACTACCCTAGTTCAAGTGTTCATAGATTACAAGAACCTTACCTATTTCAAATCCCCTTAGCAGCTTAATCACCACCAAGCCCTGTTATAGTCTTGACTAGACAATAAGAGCAGCAAAAAGGAAAACAAGGGTGAAATACTGCACTAACCTCTAAACTGGACCAGGCAAGAGTAGAAAGAGTGACTTAGAATGCTGGAGACAAGATCCCACCACAAAAAGCCAAGAAAGGCTGTTCTTACAAGTGGTCAAGTCTAAAGAAGACTTGAGCCACCTGAATGCCCTATTATATCTATGATATACAAAGCAACACAAGTAACTACAGTAAAATAAACAACAATAATACTTAACAAGGGGAGCCAAACCTAAAGCAGGGGCCTTTAGAATAGCCCATAGGAGTTGGCCAAGGAATAGGTTAACAGTTTTAAAAACCATAACAAGCCCAGTGGCTATTAGATCTTGCTGACTTTGATCTACAGTTATCCCACATACCAGAATCTTCCCTAGTGGGGCCAGATACATTATCATACCACCCTGACCTTTGTCCTGAAGCTAACTCAGATAATGCTAATGTTATGCTTCTTTCTTCTAATCTCTTCAATAATCTGATTAATAACATACTAAAATCTCAGAATAGCTCTGCTTCCAAATCAGATAAGCTAGCCATTGAGGCTCTCTACTCTCTAAATACCCCTATATTCCCTAACCTCACCTCTTACTTCTGTTACTGGCAATGCCATGATAAAATACTTATTTATGAAAACTGAGTCTATGTTTCCACTAATGAAAATCTTTAGTGGTCATTGATCAAATGATATTATGACCACTTTCTTGCTGGCCACCTGGGTTATCTCAAAACCTGCCAACTTCTCTTCACCAATTTCTGGTGGCCTGGCCTTGCCTGCTTTGTTTGACAATATGTCAACAAATGTGCTGTTTGCCAACAAAACAAATGCAATACACATTCCACCATTCCACCTTTTACTCCTATTTCCTCCATGGCCTCCCATCCATTTCAACAAATTTCCATGGATCTTATCACTGATCTTTCTATTTCCAATGATTTTGACTCTCTTCTGGTCATGGTCAACCACAAACTTACTAAGGGAGTAATTCTATGCTCTATACTGAAAACCACTTCTGCCCAGGGAATTACTATCCTCTTTTACCAGAAAGTTTTTCTTTGCTTTAGTCTTTTTGACTAAGTCATTTCTGATTGAGGCCCTTAGTTTACCTTCACTTTTGCTAAAGAACTCAGATACCTTCTCCATTACAACCTATTACTATCCACTGCTTACCATCTGCAAACTAATGGAGAAACAGAATGGGTCAACCAGGAAATTGAGACCTACCTCTGAATATTCTGTGACAGCAACCCCTCTATGTGGTCTAATGTAATCTCACATGCTAAGTTTACTCACAACCACTATTCCCATTCAGTCACCAGGAAATCCCCTTTCTTCCTGACTATGGAATATAAATTCCATGCTCTATTATCCATATTGGAAGAATCTTCTCTCCTGGCTATCACTGATAGGATTTCAGCCCTTTGCACTTCCAGGAATGAAGCTTTAGCAGCTTATGACTTAGTGTAACAGACTATAACTCAGAGGATTAAGAGTAAATTTGCTTCTTTTAAGAAAGAAGACCAAGTTTGACTTAAGGCATGTAATCTAAAATAATCTGTTGTCCACTCTAAGCTCTCCTCTAAATGCAAAGGCCCTTTTGAGATCACACAGATAATTTCCTCCATTGCTTATTGCCTCCAATTATCCCAACAGTGGAAGATTCACCCAGTGTTTCATGTGTCACTTCTTTCCCCTTATCAGAAAAACCAGATTCATAGGAAAAACTTCCCAACCCCACCTTCAGAACTAATAGAAGGCAAAGAAGAATTTGAAATTGAATGGATCCTGAAATACAAAGGATTATCATCTTTCTGCCAGTTCCTAATTCACTGGAAAGGTTATTCAGCCAAGAATAACTCTTGGATTCCAGAAAGAAATATCCAACATGCACAAGCAACTCTTCTTGCCTATAAAAACCTCCATCCCTCCTCCTTTTCCTCTAATTGCTCTTTATCTTCTACTTTTACCAATGGCCATCCCTACCAATGTAAACCACAATAAAAATGTCATTAAATCCACCATTTTAGGTGATCTTTTGTGCCCTGCTTTTCCTCATTTACTTAGTAAATGTCCTTTGTCTAGTGTCCCTTCACCTGGCTGGTTGAATGCTATCCTCTGGGGAGACATGGTTGAGCCAACCTCCTTAGCTAATACATCTTCTACTCCATTGTTCATTCCCCCTCCAGTCATCTCTGTTGAGTTACTCTTATCTGCTCACAATCTATATCCAGGTATTCCAGACAATGCCTATACAGAGACTTTCATGATCCTCATAACTGACATGAGGTTAGCAGTACCCAATAGCTCACATTTAGACATGGACTTACCCCTTCTAGCCCTTTATTAGATTGTCCTCCAACTTAAGCATCTCCCACTACTCCTTAACATGGTGGCCAGATCCACTGACATCCAAGTAGGACTATTGAGGGCCAATATCACTGCTATACACTGTTTCATGTCTATGGCCATTGCCACCCTTGCCTATCAGTTAGAATTTAAAGAATTTCTCTCTGATCTCTGCCACTACCTCACTGATCTCATTCATGCTTGTGAACTATCTTTTCTTGTCTCTATCCCCTCTGCACTATCTTTTCCTGTTGATAAAAATGAAGAGGCCCTTTTAGTCTGCATGGATGCATGGTGGACAGGAAATCACAGATGGTCCCTGGTCCCCACTAATTATTCTCACCACAGTAAAGCATGCTATTATTGCCACCACTTGGGACACTAATGTTCCCACTGCCCAGTATATCAATGCCCAACTTGCTTTCATTGGGCCCCAGAACACTCTCAGCACTTCTGTCCACTTTGTCATCAAACTCCATCCACTTCTTCATCTACAGCATTATCTATTACCCATTCTTCATGCTTGTCCAGGTATTCTTGTTGTCAACCCACTCCTATTGCCATTTCTCCTCCCCCTTTATATCACACAGATAACAACAGCAATGAAGTCATTGACTTTATTGGGTGGGCCAATATCACAGGGTTCTTCATTGGATAACTCAGATATATTAAGGGGGTAATGTTATGATTCTCTTTTTCTTTGAACTCTGTTTCATTTCCAGTTATTCTTTACTCTTTAGACATTGCAAATCCTTTCTCATTTTACAAATTTGCAATATGGTAACTGTTTGATCTTTTTCAAATAGTCTATTTGCAATCTTTCATTGCAAATCTTATAGAGCATGTTTTATCTCTATCATTTCATATTCCTGACATGCTTTGTCAGCCTATTTGTCATAGATCAACTTCTAATTTCTTGTGCTCATTCAGCATGTCCCTTTTCTCACTAATTCTATGTAAATCCCTTTTTCCTTTTAGGCCAACAATGGCCAGTACTGTAGTATAAGAAGTAGTGCTTCATACCTATTCTTCTTATGCTACTTTTTCCTTCCCATTTCCTCTAGCTAGACCTGGTACACATGTATCTGTGCACTAGTAATCCAGTTATCCTTCTGTCAGTATTTCAGTCCAACCACTTGTTCACTCACCCCTGGCACTAGTATCCTACTGGATATTACAATTTCTCTTTTTCTTTATTATTCTCTTCATTCTCTCATCTTAGCTTCTGCTCTTTATGCACCTCTGGTGCTTTCTTGTTCATTCTTTACCCTAGACTTCTGCTCTTCCCATATCCTAGCCCAGTCTAGACCACTCTCTTGTTATACCCTTTGTGTTATAAATGTTTCGATGTACTCCAGAGTGGACAGGGCTTGGCTTTACCTTATGTGGTATGCTCTTATGCTAGTACTGAGTGCCCCAATTTATGGAGGGGTTGGAAACTATTGGAGGTCCAGGATCAGCCATAGGGCTTTTTCCCAACAAGAGGCACAATGTCAAGTTGTAAAGTAAGTTGAGGGACTTAAAGTAGGGTATGACATCAAGTTGTGAGGTAGGAGGAGTCTGGGGGGGATTGTAATGTTGTATTATGGTTGATATTCAAACTGAAGTACAAGATACAGAACTCCAGTACTTATACCGCAGGGAAACAGATTATCTAAGAAGGAAATGGAGATATAAAAGGAGTTGTCTCATAAGTGAAGCAGGTGCCAATGCATCCTGGATACAAATGGAGATGTCAGAGGAGACAATGTCGAATAATGTCAAACTGAAACTAAGTGATGACAGGGAAAAGCATGGCACAAAGGAACAGGAACAGAAAGTGAGATCAGAGGAACAATGGAGTTGTATCAGAATGGTACAGAGTTAGCATAGATAAAGTTGTAATCAATCATTAGGTAGGAAAAGACAGAGGTAAAGGGAACTAGGAAACATGCAGCTTAAAGCATAAAAGCAACCAGAGTTGCATCAGAGACATAGCAGAGTTGACCCATTGGCATGGGATGTGATACTTTGCCTGAATGTTCTATCTTTCAATCAGCTGACTCATAATCATTCTATTACTTTCCATCTGTTTCCACACAGATAACTTATCTCTTGTCAGCATAATTACTTAGTTGTCTCTGCTTGAACCTTATTAGTTGTACTATAAAGTAGCATACTTCAAGTTTCCTCTCTCCTCATGCTACTTCTACCTTGCAATCTCTTGCATACTTCTCATTCTTGTATCTAGTACTCAGAATCCATCTATGTTCTGCTCTGGCAGTCTCCAGTTTAAATTCTAGTCATTCTAGAGTCCAACTTAAGGCACAACCCTGTATTTGTCACCTATTTACTTATTCTTGAGGCTTACACTTCATAGAGCCTCTCCTTGTCCTTGCCAGCAAGGTCTACATTAGTCTCTACCTGGGCCTAGCATAATACTGGTCAACCCATGCTTATGTCTAGCAAGTGCAGACATGCCTTGGTTCTTCTCAGTCTCTGCCCCATAAAAGGCCTTGGGACTTATTCTCTTCATGCATCTTTAAAGGGCTATATCTGCCCCTACCTGGGTCAGACATAACACATACAATATCTTCCTGTTATATTCCATGCCAACAGGTCAACTCTGCTATGTCTCTGGTGCAACTCTGGTTGCTTCCATGCTATAAGCTATATATTTCCTGATTTCCTTTACCTCTGTCCCTTTCTATCTAATGTTGATTACAACTTTACCTATATTAACTCTGTAATATTCCAATACAACTCCATAGTTCCTCTATTCTCACTTTCTGTTCCTGTTCCTTTCTTTCTTGCCTCTTCCTGTCATCATTTAGTTTCAGTTTGACATTACTTGGTGTTGTCTCTCCTGACATCTCCACTTGTATCCAGGATGCATTGACACCTGCTTTGCTTATGAGACAACTCCTTTTGTATCTCTGTTCCCTCCTTAGATAATCTACCTCTCTGAGATATAAGTACTGTAGCTCTGTATCTTGTACCTCAATTTAATATTGGCTATAATACAACATTACAATTATCCTTGACCTCCCTCTTGCTTTATAACTTGACATCATATCCTACACTAAGTCTCATGACTTACCTCACAACTTAATGTCATACTTCTCAGTGGAAAGCCTTATGGCTTATCCCAGATCTCCAACAACTTCTGATCCCTCCATAAATTAAGGCACCCAGTACTAGCATAAAGATACACCACATAAGATAAAGCCAAGCTCCATCCACTCTGGAGTTAACCAGAGTACCCCTGGAGTACATCACAATTGATAACACTTCCAAAAAGGCTCTATTGCCATATTAGCCCATCCTATAGAGAGTAATACCCAATTAAACCTCTACAAACTGCTAAGAATTGTTGGATTGATTATAAAAGATAGGATAATCTTTAATCATTGACAAGATGGCTTGAAAAACTTCAGGAGAAACATATAGTGACTTTAAAAACCAGCCCAATATCTAATCCAAATCCAATGCATGAAGCATACTACAATTACATGAATAGATAACACTTTGCTTTAGTAAGCAATATTATAGTATGGACTCTGAGCTACAATATTTCCTCCTAGATCATGTGATATGAACAATGTCCTGCAAAGATATGACCTTTACAATATAAGAGTATCATTGGGCCTATTTTTGTACTTTTCATTTGAAGAGTATTATTAGTATTTCAGAGAGCCTCCTTTTGCCTTGAGTACTGCCTAAGTCCTCATAGACATGCTATCAATCAATTTCTGACACTCTGCAGCTGATATTCACTTCTCCTTCACCCAATTCCTATTTCATAACTGTTTTATATTCTTAAGAGGGATTTTATATATAGCAAGTCTCTTTCACTGAAGATATCCAATGGAGGTTATGTCAGGAGACTCTGCAGGTCATATAGTCATGAAATCTCACCTTGCAGCCACTTTCTGACCTTTTTGCAGGTATATTTGAATTTATTATCCTACTAAAAAATAATGTTAGGAGGGTTGAGACTATAATACTGAATGCTTTCTGCCCTTTTATCTTACATTTTCTCTTTTCTCTCTCCTTTTCCTTCCTTCTCTTGTCTTAGCTTCTGCTCTTCTCACACCTTAGGTGCTCTCTTGTTCACTTGTCACTATAAATTCTGCTCTTCTCACACTCTAGCCTAGCCTAGACCACTCTCTTGTTATGCCCTTTGCCTGGGCCTTCTATCTCTTAATCAGCTGACTCATAATCATTCCATCTCTTTCCATCTGTTTCTACATGGATACCTTACTCATCATTTATTAGCATGATTACTCATGTTATCTCCACTTCAACTCTATTAGTTGTACTATAAAGTAGCATACTTCCTGCCTTCTCATTCCTTATGCTACTTCTACCTTGTAATCACCTCACAGTCCTCACATCTCCACTACTCCTTGTATCTACATACTTGGAATCCACTGTTTGTGTCCTGGCACTAAACCAGAGGATCATTAGTGTCTGATCTTGGCACACCCCTGGGAGTATAGCTGGTACTACTAAAGCACAACACTTAGTTTGTTACCTTCCACTTGTCTTGAAGCTTACCTTTGGTTCACTTCATCCTCTTCACCCACAGCAAGGTCTACACCTGTCCCTACCTGGGCCTAGTGTAACAGTTCATTCTTCAGAATTTGACAGTAAAAATCTCCATTCATTCTACTATCTGTCTTGGCAGCATAACTAATTCTTTTTCAAGACATATAACTCCAAATTACCACAAAGCCTTTATTATGTCTAATGATATTCTCTGCCAGCCTATCATTGAGCCTCTCAAGTGACTTTTTCCACATCTATCTGAACTCAGCCAATTTATTTTGGATTTCATCAGATTATATCAATCCTTATAGTTCAGTTTTTGTAAGTATATGCAATATTTTAGCAGACTCTTCAATATCTTGATAAAAGAAGATAATGTTTCTGTAATGGTTTGTGTCATATTCCATACCTCTGACCTAATTCCAACCCACTCCTGATCCAGCTTACAACTGGTCCTCACATCCAGTAAGCCAATTTAGCCCTCTAACTCCCCTTCAGGCAACTTTAGTTCTCTGTTACCATTCCATTCCAATCTAGCTATGCATGTACACTTCCTGCCCTTTCATTGGTATATGCTCCCATGTCCTCCCCTCCTGCTCCACCCTATTCTGTTTCTCATTCTATCTCTATTCCAGTTAAGTACTATCTTAAGTTTCACTTCACCTTCTCTGGACCACTCTACTATAACTCTGTTCCTAGTCCCACTTTCAGTTACTGTTACTGTTACTGTTTCCATTCCTATTCCTGTTCCCCTTCACTTCTTTCTGTCATCCTTCAGTTTCAGTCTGACATGATTGGATATTGTCTTCCCTGACATTTCCATTTGTTTCTTAGATATTTAGACATCTGCTTCACTTCTGAGTTTGCATCTGTCTTACTTTGTTACACTCTTAGATAGTTCTACCTCTCTAAGATATAAGTACTGTAGTCCTGTATCTTGTATCTTAGTATAAATATTGACATAAATACTCCCTTGTTGTCATCCTTACTCTACTTAAGCTCTTAGGCTCACTTTGACCCTTTAGATTACTCCAGAGTACCTCTGGGGCCAAGCAATATCCTTGAAAGATTGTAAGGTCCCATTCTCATAACTAGGCTTGACTCTCCTCATCTGGCCTGTTCCTCTTGTTGAGCATTGAGATTGCTCTCTTCCCCACCCCTAACACCTTTGTAAATCAGGACACCAGAAAATGCAAGGGCACACCACATAAGATGAAGCCAAGTTCTGTCCAATCAATAAAACCCTTTCCAAATACCTCTGGAAGTCTCTGGATGATCTCCAGAGTTTCTGGAAAGGCCTACTAGTGTATCTGCAATCAGTATAAAGTTTATCAGTATATTTATACTTGATATATGTTTTAATAGTTTGAAGCTGTATGACTTGGAAAAACATTGGCTATGCTATTAAAACAGATGGTAGGATGAATTCAGATCTTTACTGTCAAATTCTGAAGAATGAACTGCCAGAAAACATTCAGTATCATGGTCTTAACCCTCCTAATACTATCCTTTAGTAGAATAATAAATTCAAACATATCTGCAAAAAGGTTAGAAAGTGGCTGCAAGGTAGGATTTCATGACCATATGGCCTGCAGAGTCTCCTGACATAACCTCCATTGAATATCTCCAGTGAAATAGACTTGCTGTGTATAAAACCCTTCTTAAAAATATAAAGCAGTCATGAAATAGAAATTGGGTGGAGAGAAAGTGAATATTAGCTGCAGAGTGTCAGAAATTGATTGATAGCATGCCTATAAGGGCTCATGCAGTACTCAAGGCACTTCCAAGTACTAATAATACTCTTCAAATGAAAAGTACAAAAACCAGCCCAATAATACACTTATATTGTAATGGTCATATCTCTGCAGGACATAATTCATATCACATGATCTAGAGGGCAATGTTGTAGCTCAGCATCCATACTACATTATTGCTCACTGAAGCAAAGTGTCATCTGTCCATGTGATTGCAATGCACTTCACACATTGGATTTGGATTAGGCATTGGGCCAGTTTTTGAAGTCACTGTATAGCATATTAATAAAACAGTGATAATCTGCTGGACTCTGAGCACATTCCCAATCTAGATATAGGCTACCAGACTTGGGAACAGGAGAATGAGATCATAAATATCAAGTTTGACAAATAGCCAAGATTAAATCAATATTAATATTGAAATCCTGTGCTAGATCTTCCAAAGTCCGTGAAGGCTGAAAAATGGTTCAGATGATGATGTATAGAGCATATAAAGCAATATACTGGTTATGTAGTGAGGGAGAAGGCATGGTTGTGTTGTTGTTGAATGCAGTTAAATTAATTGTTTACTACTGTAATGTCCTAATCTGGAACTTAGCAGGTCACGTGCGACTGCGACTGCGTCAACTCTGAGCCTCCCTATTGTTGAGTCCCTCAATTACTTCCATATAATAAGCGTGTGGAAAGTGACTGCCCACACCGGATCAGAACAACCAGTGCCAAGCACTATCGTACGTTCTTACTGAACTGTCAGCATTGCATCACCACTCACGAGAACTACTATGCACTGTTCCTCCCTGAAGGTATCCTCCATATGGTGTACACTGATAGGCTTCACAGTGTCACGAGAGAAGCATCGAGCTTGAGTCGTGGGGTGGGAGGAGTGGAACACACTGCTCTCTTTTCGGTCATGCAATCGCCCCGTGTGATCGATCCCTATGTTTATTCTGGACCCAGGTACGTGATCTCGTTCGGTCGTTGGGACGACCAATCACTGGACGACCGGTGACGTCATGTGAACACGTTCTCTTTGTAGAACGCAGCACATCTGATTCCGACTCACAGAGCTCTATTTCGACCATGCATGTCGCGCGGCGTGTACAGATAGCTCATCAAGACCCCGAGTGCATCTACGACCTGACCCTTGCGGTCGCTGTCGTGGCGTTGAAAGAGCATCCAGCACGACCATGTCCGCTATTGTGTACGAACATGTATTGACAGGCGGTGAGCGGACGTGAATCTCGAACCCCGCACGTCCAGCCCGACGTCACCCTCGGGCCGCCGTCTGAATGGTGCGACCCCCGAACCCTACGAAAGTCGTCCTCGCCACGCCGGTGACACGAGAGAGGACAAGGACCTATCGTAGGACGTGGATACCGACGGGAGAAGCGACGAAGACGATCAAAGATTGGTCCATCGAGTTTGGTGGAGAAACCTTGTCTACAGTCCAGGGCTGCTCGTTGCGTTTCGTTGGGTTGTCGGTATCCATGTTCCTCATTGGCTGTCCGGATCGACTAGTGATAACCTGGCGCGAGGAGGAAAAGACACGCTCCAGTGTATGTCGTGGACCCGGAATGGGAGGCAAACAATGTAACTTCGTTTGGTTTTTGACACCCGAAATCGGAAATGGATCGGTTATAATGCCAGTGGGGATGGAAAAAGCAGAGGAAAGAAACAGAACAGGGTCGGGATAAGATAAGTTCGGTCTGATGAATGCTACTGGTGTGGCCAGGATGAAGTCGATATCATATGGTTCTGCATAACTCGCCCTTGGGGATGTTTGGCTCGGGTTGACGGACGCTATGACACGTCTTTCCATAGACTCGCAGGATGCCAGTGTAACTTTTGATAGCAAATAAAAAACTCATCGACATGTGAGAGGGGTACATAGCGCAGTGGTAGCGCGCATGCTTTGCAGCCGCTTGCAGACCATCTGTAAGCAAACGTGTATGAGGTCCAGGGTTCAATCCCCTGTGTATCCAAACTTTTTTCCTTGTGCAGACTTTAGGGGTCAACTCCTTACAGACATCCATTCCAAGTATTGTCTATTTATTTCCTTTCTGTTCGAGCGCAATGTCTGACCGGGAGGTGGATCAGACCATCACATGCTCCAGAACGGCGTTCTAGGTAGACTCATTAAGTTCAACGTATACGGTAGGCGTCTAATTGCGCTGTGACCAAAACAACCCCGAGAGCAGTGCATGCGTAGCACAGATCACCGACTTTCTACTCCTGTACATTCGCCGTTCGACATGTCGGGCAGGGCGCTCTTGTTTTTACTTTCAGCTCCATCACACTTGACTACCACCAGTCGCTCCTCCTCAGTTGACGTGCTGCCGTCTCCATCGACTCGGTCGACCGGGAGTGGTTCGTCCTCTGGGTCGGGGTCCGTCAGTGTCAGCGTCGAACCTTCGGCGCCGTAGAAATCGATCAGCGTCAATGGACGCATAGTAAATCCCTAGATCAAGAACACGGGTTGATTCGCGAAGGTGAACAAACACAGGGCGGTGTCAACTAGACGGACCTCTTCCCCAACTCTCTTGATCGCTTCTTCGTCATGCGCCATCTCCCGCATGCACTCACGCACGGGTACCATAGCCGCGCTCCGACAGAGTTCACGCAGATCCGAGCCTGACAGCCCGGTTGTCTTGGCTGCAAGTATTTCAATGGTCAACGAGGGATCAAGCTTGGTGTCCTTTAGCATCTATAGATTTCAAGAGTCAATCTCGACAGCAGGGAAAAAGTTGCGATCGAGATCTATACCAAGGATAGTATCTTGAACCGTTGCTCTACGTTTGGCAGACCAACAGCAAATCGTTTCGGCAGGCGACGCAAAATAGCAGGATCGATATCCATGGGTCGGTTTGTCGCCCCAAGGACCATTATTCGATCCTCTCCCGACATCAATCCATCCCACGACCTGCATCAGCGTTTCAGAAAATGCCCAGCTTCAGAAGAGAACAGTGGCTCACGTCATAAACTCAGCTTTTATCATGCTCATTACCTCATGATCGTCCGCTCTCCGCTCTCTCAAAAAGGTATCTATCTCATCCACAAAGATGACGGTTGGCTGGGTCTTTCTAGCGAGACTGAACAACCCTGCGACGAGCTTGTTTGATTCACCGAACCACTTGTTAGTGAG
>JBBPKN010001433.1:0-16452 GCA_038089275.1 Pulveroboletus cf. rosaemariae | reverse complement strand
GAAAGCAGAACTTGCTGGCCTTTCTGATATGTTGGCATGCTCTGCTTATTCTGTTTCTCCATTTTTTCTTTTGTCTTTTCCAATGCTTTCTTTACTTCCTTAAATGATTTGGACATGTCTCATAGAAAATGAGACAATGGATTTTCTGATGTGGGTGGCTCAAAACCAAGCTGCGGATGGTACATTTTCATTATTTCAAATGGTGATGTGTCAGTAGAGGTTGAATATGAATTGTTATAATGATATTTCACTATTTTGAGCCAATCTGCCCAAGTGTTCTGCTGTTTTGCAATGAAGTTCCTCAGATATTGTTCTAATTCCTGATTAATCCATTCTGTTTGACCATCCATTCTAGGATGATATGCTGTTGATAGTTTCTGCTTGATTTGCAGAATTTCATTTAACCATTTTGTGAACTCTGATACAAATTGCGGTCCCTGATCTGAAACAATAGTGCTAGAAAGTCTGTGTCTGGACCAAACATGATCCCTGAAAAGTTCTGCAACATAAAGAGAAGAAAGAGAAGAAAGACAAGGAATAAAAACAACTTCTTTCGAAAATCTGTCCACTGTAACCATAATAGTGTCAAAACCTTTTGAAACAGGAAGTCTGGTGATGAAATCCACAGAAATATCTTCCCACAAAAAGGAAGCCATAGGTAAAGGATAAATAGGAATGACCATTTCTGATCCCTTGGACATTGCACATGTAGAACAATAAGAAATAAAATGTGCTATGTCTTCATGGAGACCTGGCCAATAATAATAATGAGATAAAAGCTGGCTAGTATGACCTTGACCAGCATGACCACCTAAAGGTAGAGAATGAAATAAATTAAGAGCTTCAGTATGTAGCTCTTCCAGAACAAAGATTTGTTTTCTGTCATTTAAATAAACTTGTTGTTCTGAACTATAACACCAGTGGGAAGGAAGATGTAAGTTCACTGATGCTTGCTGAATATGAGGAAAGAAAGAAGAAGAAAGAGAGAGAACCCATTGAAAAACATCTGAAGAAAGCATAACAATTTGTTTATTAATGTCCAGTTTATTGTCAAAATGGTCCTGTCTTCTGGAGAGCACATTAGCTTGTCCATTGGTAGAACCCAGTTTGTAGCATAATTTAAAGTTGAATTTGGCAAGAACAGTTTGCCATCAAGCTTGATGAGATGACAAATCTTGTGGTCATTTCCAATATTCAAGATTCTTGTGATCTGTCCAGATCATGAAAGAATCTCTGCCAATTAAATAATGATGCCAATTCTTGAGCACCTGAATAATAGCCAATAACTCTTTGTCATAGATAGATAATTGCATTCTGCTTCATCCAAAGAGTGAGAAATATACACAGTGGGTTGCCAAAGCCCATCATCATGTTGATAGAAAAGAACTGCTCCAACAGTGACATCTGAAGCATCTGTTTCAATGCATACAGGTTTTGAGGAGTTGGGATAACAAAGAAGGGGTTCAGATGTGAGAATTTCCTTAAGATAAATGAAAGCTACCATGCAAGCAGCTGTCCATACAAAAGGAGTATCCTTCTTTGTTAGGGAATTAAGGGATTTGGTGATATCAGTGAAATTGGGAACAAAACACCAATAGTAATTTGCTAGTCCTAGAAAAGCTTGAACTTGCTTAACTGTTTTTGGAATTGGCCAACTCCGAACAGCACTAGTCTTGTTTAGTTGCATCTGTACCCCCTTTTTAGACACAACCATGCCCAAATAATCTACTTGAGTTTAAGTGAAGTGACACTTTGACAGCTTTAAGAAGAGATCATGGTTATGAAAACAACCTAGAACTTCTGCAACAATTTCTAGATGTTGCTCTCTATTTTTATCCTTAGTAAAAATCATGATGTCATCAATGTAGATAACAACATATTCCCACATGTCATGGAAAATATCATTTACCATAGCCTGGAATGTACTTGGAGAATTGCACATTCCAAAATACATTATCAATGGCTCATATGCTCCTATGGGCATGGTAAAAGCCCCTTTCCACTCATTGCCTTCTTTTATGCGAATATTGTTGTATTCCCAGCTCAGATCTAGAGTGGTGAATAAATCTGCACCATTTAACCTATCAATCAGTGTCAAAATCAAAGGTAAAGGATAATTGTTCTTTATGGTGAACTCATTGAGATAATGATAATTGATCACCATCCATTTTCCGCCATTCTTTTTGCTGATGAAGAAAACAGGTGAAGTTTGAGGCAATTTTGAAGACTGTATATATCCTTTCTTCATTTCTTTGTCAATAAAGTTTTGCACTTTGTCCATTTCTGTTTGAGCTAAAGGAATGATACAACCTTTCTTTGGAATGAAATTTTCTTTTAACTCCACTCTGTGATCCCACAGTTTTCTTGTTGGCATTCTTTCCAATTCATGTTGTGAGAAGACTGTGATAAACTTCCACAACTCTTTTGGCAATTCCTTCTCCAATTAATTCTGTTCTTCAGCTGTTACTTGTCATGAAATCAAATGCATTTCACAATTTGAAGAACATCTGGGAAAATTGATTGTCTTATTTACCCAGTCTATATCTGGGTTATGCCTTGCAAACCAATTGTATCCTATAAGTAAATCCAAATTTCCCAAAGAAAAAACATAAGCATTAATATGTTCACAATGCCACTTTCCATTTTTTTCTTTTATAGAAATATATATTACCATGTAATGTGCAATCCTACCTATGTTGCCTTTGGTTCCATCTGCATTGTATACCTTTAATGTCTTGGGTAGATCCTTTTCATAAAGTCTGTGTTTCCATATGAACTTCTGATCTATAAAGGTAACTGATGCTCCTGAGTCAACAATAGCAAAGGTAAGACCACATGATTTCATTTTAAGTCCATTTTTTCCTTGTACTTCTCCATCTACTTTTATACTTACACCCAATTCATCTTTTTCTTTTCTGTTAAATAATTTTGCTAGATCTTTTCATTCTTCACTTCCTATTGCAAATAAATGTCTGTTAATATTTTCTGATGGAATTAAGCACCCTATGTCTGGGGCCATGCTCAAACAAGATGCTGTTATGGATTAAAATGGTTTATTCCATTTCATAGTATGAACATTAAATGAAGAAGAAATCAAAGAATCACATATAGGAACTTCAGCTACTAGCCTTGCTGAGTCCCTTAATCTTTTCCCAAAGCTTCTTTCTGCTTCTGCTCTAATTCAAAAACATCTTGGAAGTAAGCCCTAGCTTCTTCCATAGTACCCCACAATGCTGCAGGGACTTCCACAAATCTAGCTGCATTGGCCATGTTGTATACTGGTCCAAGTGCTACCAGTTTGGCCATTTGCCAGCCCTTGGTGTCAGGAGGTGAGAACTCAGAGAATTTCACTAGCTAAATGTATTGAGCTCATTGTTGCTGCAGAGCTGGTTGTTAACCCTGAGGTCCTTTGCTATTATAAATGTTTTGACATATTCCAGGGGTACTCCGGATAACTCTGGTGTGGATGAGGCTTGGCTTCACCTTATGTGGTGCGCCCTTATACCAGTATCAAGTGCCCTGATTTATGGAGGGGTTGGAAACTATTGGAGATTCAGGATCAGCTGGAGGGCTTTTTCCCAACAAGAGACATAATGTCAAGCCATGGAATAAGTTGAGGGACATTAGGGTAGGGTACAACATCAAGTTGTGAGGCAGAAGGGGTCTGGGGGGGATCATAACATCATATTATGGTTGATATTCAAACTGGAGTCCAAGATATCAAACTCCAGTACTTATATACCTCAGGGAGACAGATTATCTAAGGAGGAAATGGAGGTATGAAAGGAGTTGTCTCATAAGTGAAGCAGGTGCCAATGCATCCTGGATACAAATGAAGATGTCAGAGGAGACAACATCAAATAATGTCAAACTGAAACTAAGTGATGACAGGGAGAAATGTGGCACAAAGGAACAGGAACAGAAAGTGAGGTCAGAGAAACAACAGAGTTGTATCAGAATGGTATGGAGTTAGTATAGGTAAAGTTGTAATCAATCATTAGGTAGGAGAAGATGGAGGTAAGGGGAACTAGGAAACATGCAGCTTAAAGCATAGAAGCAACTGGAGTTGCATCAGAACATAGCAGAGTTGACCTGTTGGCATGGGATGTGACATTTGCCAAAATTATTTGAAGGCCTCAGTGCAGCCAGATTGAATGTCCCTTTGCACTCATGTGTAAAGTGACCTGTTTTTCTGCAGCTATAGCATGTGCAGACCTGTGCTGCTCCTTGACAATCAACATCCATCAGAGCTCCTCTGCTGGGTTGGATACCAGTGTTTGTAAATTGGGGAGGGGAATTGTAATGGAGGTTGAACATAGAGGAAAAAAGGGGGGGAATGTGTGGAGCATTATACCTTGGAGCAAATGCTGGAGCAGATCACTCAATAGCCATTTGCTCGAACAAATGACCTATTTTTCATACTGCTTGTACAAATTCCAACAATGTCTCAGACATGCCCTGCATGCAGACTTGTTGGTACACCCTATACTGCACCTGAGTCCTCATCAACTTTAGTGCATGGTCATTGCTGATCCCTGCATCTACCCTTAATACCTCAAATTCTTGAAGGTATTTATCAATCGAACTCCTATGCCTCAACATCTCCAATTTCTTCAATGCTTCATGAGCTAGTTTGTCAATATGAAAATATGCACATAGCTCTCTTGCAATGCCCCCATAATCTGGCCAGGCATTTACCCCTAACTCATCTCCATTTCTATCTACCTTGGTTTTCTTGTTAATGTACTTTTTGTACATGATTTGCATATATTCTGTGGCTTTTCCTTCTAACTGAGAGAGGACAGCGGCAGTCTGTTCTCTATTATTTTTCCACTTCTGTTCCACATGCCAGACTGACATGGAAATGAACAACTTCCTCCATTCCTTCTTCTTACTATTCCATTTCCCCAGGTCTGAGATCTTCTTCAAATTTGACCCTTCCATCTTCATAAATCCTTCCACCAACTGCCACATCAAATCTCCAAGATCCATACTCATATTCAAAATCTTTGGGCTCAGTCTTGGGCTTGGGGTCCAGAACAGGGGTTAGCATTGGGGTTCAGGGGAGGGGAATAGAAGAAGCTCTTGGGTGGGGTCAGGATGCTCTAAAAGGACTGATCCTAATTCTGTAAAAGGGGAGTGGGGGTTGCTGATGAAGAACATGGTTGACTATGGTCTCAGGAAGATGGGATACTGTCTTTAGTGAATGGAAGGGGTGAAGAGTTCAAAGCCTAGATGTAATAGCTACTTTCCTGTCCTGACCTCTTTTCTCCTTAAAGTCTTTGAGCATCTGTCACTCAAAGTCATCAAAATGTTTTTGGAAAGATTCTCAACCTGACTGATTGTTACTGAAACCTGCAATTGCCTCAATGACGAATTCCACTAGCTTCTCTTTATGCCCCCAAGCATATCCTTTTCTCATGTGAATGTTTTTCTGTAATGAGTGCCCTTGACTGGTATACATAGTCTTGAGCAAGTGTTACAGTGTCAATTTTGAATGATATGCAATGAGACAAGAACAAACCCAATCAAGGGTAAGGCAAAAGATAATGGATAAGGAGCCACTAGTAAGATCACCTGCAGTAAAGATACAAGTGCTCAAGACTGGGGCTTGAGACATGCTAAGGCTACAGTATTTATATGATACAGAATGGCGCACAGACCAAGACCCTGATGGGAGAATTCCCACAGACCCTGAGGCACCATCAAATGGAAGAGAAGCATTTGTGAGAATAGCCAATCGGCTGAAAGAAATGAAGCTTCTAAAATGGAAGAAAGATAAAAATAAAAAGCAGGCTGAAGATATGAGGCTAACCCTATGCCCTGGGTCTAGACCTGTCATGTGACCCGTCATGTGCCTAGATAAGATAAAAGATTATATAACCACATGGAAAGATAAGATAAGATCACATGATCAAAAATTGAAAAAGTAAACTATAACAGAAGCCTCATTTCTCTTCAGCCATTAGCTATTCTCATGAGTGCTTCTCTTCCATTTGATGGTGCCTAAGGGTCTGTGGGAATATTCCCATCAGGGTCTTGGTCTGTGCACCATTCTGTACTGTATAAATACTATAGCCTTAGCACATCTCAAGCCCCAGTCTTGAGCACTTGTATTTTTACTGCAGGTGGCCTCACTAGTGGCTCCTTTTCCTATATCATCTATTATCTTATTGCTTTGCCCTTGATTGGGTTTGTTTGGTCTCATCATATATCATCCAAAATCAACACTGCAACAATCTCAGCACATCTCTGGAAGTATAGCTGATATTACTTGGGCACAACACTTTACTTGTTGCCCTCTACTCATCTTAAAGCTTACTTTTGGTTCACTTCCCCACAGCAAGGTCTATGCCTGTCCCTACCCAGGCCTAGCATAACAATAAACTCTTGGTCCATTACTTGGACTATGTTACCTCAGAGCAATTGATCAATGATTCACTCTATGACCACCACTCTAGCAGAATCTTAGATCACTGCTCCTCTTATCTCCCTGAAATTACTGTCACTTGGCTCACCACATCCACCAAGCTAGCCATTAAAGCCAAAAAGGCTAAATCCAAGATGATCCTTCCCTTCAAATATTCTTAATTCCCATCAGTATTCTCTGATACTCTGAAAACCCTTGACCATCTTCTGTCCTCTCACCCATATGATCATGAGATCAATCTGAAGGACATGTTCATCCCAAAGATCAGTAAGTTTTACCCCTTATCTCCCCCAGAGCAACAGGCCACAGAAGATTTCCTTGAAGAGAACCTTTGGGCAGGGAAGATCCATCCTTCCAATTCCTCTCAAGCTTTATCCTTTTTCTTCATTAAGAAGAAGGATGGCAAACTCTGCCCTTGCCAAGATTATAGGTATCTCAATGAACATACCATTCATGGTGCCTATTCCCTCCCTCTTATCTCTGACTTTATCAATAAACTCTGTGATACTCAGCTTTCCACTAAGTTTAATATTCAATGGGGCTATAATAACATCCACATCTGCAATGAACATCAATGGAAAGCTGCCTTCATTACACATAAGAGGCTATTCAAACCCACAGTGATGTTTTTCAGTCTAAATAACTCACCAGCTACTTTCCAGTAATTCATGAATAACTTGTTCTGGGATATAATCACTGAAGAATAGCTTGTTATCTACATGGACAACCTCCTTATCTCTTCTTCTGATACTAACACCCATCAGGAATGCATCTCCTGCATCCTCCAATGGATGGCAGATCTTAATCTTCATCTCAAATTGGAGAAATGCACATTTGCTGCTTTCCAAGTCAAATATCTTGAAATGATTGTTTGTCCTGGCAAGCTCACCATGGACCCTGTCAAACTTGCTGGTATCTCCTAGTGGCCTACCCCCTCTAAAGTCAAGGATGTTTGGTCCTTTCTTAGCTTTGCTAACTTCTACAGGTAATTTATTCCCAACTACTCCACTATTGCCCATTCTCTCCTTGACCTTACCAAGAAGGCCATGGTCTGGTCTTGGTCTCCCACCACTCAGAAAGCCTTCAATTCCCTCAAGGCTATCTTTCTCTCCCAACTGGTATTGCAGATGCCAGATCTTACATGACCTTTTGCTATCACCACCAATGCCTCCACCTATGCATCAGATAGTATTCTTCTCCAGATGAATAAAAATGAGGACTGGTACCCCTGTTCCTATCTCTTCCAGATATTCTCTGCCACTGAGTGGAATTATGACATCTATGATTGTGAACTCCTTACCATCATCCACACTTTGAAAGCCTGGCAACAATATCTCTTAGGCTTTTCTACTCCGATTCAGGTTTTTACTGATTACAAAAACCTAACCTATTTTAAATTCCCTTAGAAGCTCAACCACCACCAAGCTTGCTGGCTCCTTAACATTGCTGATTTCAACCTACAACTATTACACATTGCTGGTACCTCCCTTATGGGCCAGATACCCTTTTTTATTATTCTGACCTCTATCCTGACACTTCCCAGGATAATCAGGAAGTTATACTCCTTTCTTCCAAACTCTTTGTTAATCTTGTTGATGCTAACCTCTCTGCTCACATCAAGAAGCATCAACAGGGCAATCTCCTCTGCCTCTCCATCCTTCAAAAACAGAATGCCTCTGCAGATGAGAAATTCCTCTGCTCTCACACCTCCAATTGAAAGGAAACCAATGGTTTGCTCACTTACCACAACCATGTTTTTATTCCCTCTTCCATTAACCTCTGTCATGAAATTCTTCAGCATTGTCATGACCACCCCTCTGCTGGCCACCCCAGTTATCTCAAAATCCAACAACTTGTCTCCACCAAGTTTTGGTGGCCTGGTCTTACCACTTTTGTCTGCAACTACATTGCTGGCTGTCCTGTTTGCCAGCAAAACAAGGCAAACACTCACCCTTCTACTTCCACTCTTTCTCCCATCCACTCCACCATTACTCACCCTTTCCAGCAGATTTCTTGTGATCTCATCACTAATCTCCCTCTATTCTCTGACTTCAATGTCTTGCTGGTTGTGGTCAACCACAGGCTTACAAAGGGGGTAATTCTTTGCCACACCAAGAAATCTGTTACTGCTGAGGGTATTGCCACCCTCTTTTTCCACAAAGTCTATCCCTGCTATGGCCTTTATAACAAGATCATCTCTGATCAAGGCCCTTAATTCACTTCTGCTTTTGCCAAGGAGCTCAGAAAACTCCTTGAGTACAACCTCTCCCTCTCCACTATATATCATCCTCAGTCTGACAGTGAAACTAAATGAGTTAACCAGGAGATTGAGACATATATCTGCATCTACTGTGGTTTTAACCTTATTGGCTGGGCTGATTCCATCATTCATGCTGAGTTTGTTCACAATTGCTGCCCTCACTCCATTACTGGGCAATCTCTGTTCTATCTCATGATGGAATATGAACCCTGTGCCCTTTCTTCTATCATTGATGAATTGCTGATGCCTGCTGTTGCTGACTGCACCAAGGCACTTCTTGCTGCTCATAATGAAGCTCTTGCTACACATGACCTTGCCTGCCAGACTATGGCATCCCACATCCACTCTACTTTTTCCCCATTCATCAAGGGAGATAAGGTGTGGTTAAAAGCCCAGAATTTGAAACAGACAATAGTTCACCCAAAACTTTCCCCTAAACAGGAAGGACCCTTCACCATCACAGAGATCCTTTCTCCAATCACTTATTGTCTCTACCTTCCATCCACATGGAAGATCCACCCAGTGTTCCATGCATTACTGTTATTGCCCTATTGCAAAAATGACATTTATGGAAAGAACTTCCCTGCTCCCCCTCTAGACCTTATAGAAGGTGAGAAGAAATATGAATTAGAGTGGATATTAAAACATTGAGGCTCTCCAAATAACCATTAGTTCCTGATCTGATAGAAAGGGTACTTAGCAGAAGATGACTCCTGGGAACCTGAACAGAAATTGAAACATTCCCAGTCCACTCTGGATGAGTATAAACTCCTCCACCCTCACCACTTTCCCTCCATCACCTTTTCTACCCACTCCTCCACTAAGAAAACCACTTGCTCTCAAAAATAACAATGGCATTCACCATTGACCAAGGCTTCTGCTCATGTAACACCCCTCTTAATACCCCACTGGTTCCTTTATCACAACTTCCCATAGAGGAAGTTCCTGTTGAGTATTACATTTCCTCTATATTTCCTCTTTTTCTTGTCCTCTTTACCCTTTCCTTGTCTTATGCTTCTGCTCTTCCCACACCTCAGGTGTTTCCTTGTTTATTTTTCAACAATAGCTTCCACTCTTCTCACATTCTAGCCTTGCCTAGACCACTCTCCTGTTAAGCCCTTTGCCTGGGCCTTTTATCTTTTAATTAGCTGACTCATAATTGTTCTATCTCTTTCCATCCATTTCCACACAGATACCTTATTCATCATTTGTCAGCATAATTACCTAGTTAGTCTCCACTTGAACCTTATTAGCTATACTATAAAGTAGCATACTTCCTGTCTCCTCTTTCCTTATACTACTTCTACCTTGTGATTACCTCATAGTTCTCACTTGTTCTTGTCCTTGTACCTACATACTTGGAATCCACTACTTGTGTCCTGGCATTTAACCAGAAAGTCATCAGCATCTGACTTTGGCACACCCCTGGAAGTGTAGCTGGTACCACTTGAAGCACAATGCTTTGTTTGTCACTTCTCCCTTGTCTTGACACTTATTTGTGGTTCACATCTTCCACTTTTACAGCAAGGTCTATGCTAGTCCCTACCTGGGCCTGGCATAACAAAAGAAGTAGCATATTCTACTTGCAGCTATCATTGCTATAGTCCACTCCCACCATTCTGCCTAAACAATCTTTGCTGTTTAATTCCCTCTGGAGTAAGCCTCAAGCCTCTACCTTAGATTTTCTCAAGTCCACTTTGGAGCCTGAGAACCCCTCTTCTCCAGATTGCCCTTCCACACCAGAAGATGCACTCATGGACATACTCATTCCCTCTCAAGAGAAAGTACAAGAAGACTGTGATCTCACTCACAAACTCTCTTCTTTCTTATAGATTCCCCAAGCCCAAATGGAACACATGGTCTACTGGTAGGGTGCACTGAGTGCACTAACAGGGGAATATGGTCAGGTGGGCAGTTTGATTCCTGCAGAATGCAAATTATTCCTTTAAGACTCTGGTTAAAAATCATCTGACCCTTGGCAGTGCACTATACCTTGGGACAGGACACCCCTGGTATTAGGTATTCTGGTGCCACTCTGGGATTACCCTAGTATTGGTTAGTCTCTCCTGCTGGGGTGCTGCTCCCTGGCAAGGTTCCTATGGATGGGCATAGAGTAAAAGATAAGGCCTGGTGGGCTCAAAAGCCAAGAGGCTTAGAATAATGGGAAACCTAGCCATGAGGCAGGCAAGCCATGGTCATGTGATGAGACTTCCATTAGTTTGGTTGAGTCATCATGTGGGCCTGAGAGAACAGATGCCCAGGTCAGTCATTGGTACCAAAGTAACTAGAGCTCTTCCCTTCTCATGAGCTGCCACTTCTGACTGATCCATGAGGTTCAGTTTCACCACTCAGAGTGACATACCAGGGACAGGGGTAGTGAAATGGTGCACTTGGCTCAAGATATAAACAAGGTTGGGATTAAAGGTACTGGGAGGAATGTGTTGCCCAGCAGCCAACAGTCCTGGTCTTGACTACTTGCCCTTTCCAACAGATCTTCTGTGATCTGATCACTGATCTTCCTTCATTCTCTGACTTTGATGCCTTGCTGGTCATGGTTGACCACAGGCTTATAAAGGGGGTAATTCTTTGCCCCACTAAGAAATCAGTCACCACTGAGGGCATTGCAACCCTCTTCTTCCACAAAGTCTATCTTTACTATGGGCTATATGACAAGATTATTTTCAATTGCAGCCCTCAATTTGCCTCTACTTTTGCCAAGGAGCTTGGGAAACTCCTTGAGTACAATCTCTCCCTCTTCACTATGTACCATCCTCAATCTAACAGTAAAACTAAACAAGTCAACCAGGAGATTGAAATGTACATCTGCATCTATTGCAGTTCTAACCCCACCAGATGGGCTGATTCTATTACCCATGCCAAGTTTGTCCACAATCACTGCCCCCACTCTGTTACAGGGCAATCCCCATTCTATCTCATGACAGAATATAAATCCCATGCCCTTTCCTCAATTATCAATGAATTACTAATGCCTGCTATTGCTAACCACACTAAGGCACTCCTTGCTGCTCACAATGAAGCCCTCACTGCACACAATCTAGCCTGCCAGACCATGATGTCCCATATCTGCTCCACCTTCTCTTCATTCACCAAGAGAAATAAGGTATGGCTAGAAGCTCATAATTTGAAATGAGCTATTATTCACCCAAAACTCTCTCCTAAACAGGAAGGACCCTTTACCATCACAGAAGTCCTTTCCCCAATCACCTACCACCTCCATCTTCCATTCACATGGAAGATTTATCCTGTGTTCCATGCATCATTGTTATCACCCTATTACAAAAATGACATTCATGGAAAGAACTTTCCTGCTCTATCTCTGGACCTTATAGAAGGTGAGGAGGAATATGAATTAGAGCAGATATTAAAACATTGAGGTTCTCTGGGTAATCATCAGTTCCTAATCTGATGAACAGGATACTTGGCAGAAGACAACTCCTGGGAACCTGAACAGAACTTGAAATGTTCCCAGTTCACTTTGAATAAGTATAAACTCCTCCATCCTTGCCATTTTCCCTCCAACACCTCTTCCACCCACTCCTTCACTAAGAAAACCACTCATTGTCACATATAACAAGCAATGGCCTTTACTATTGACCAAAGCTTCCATTCATGCAACACCCCTCTTGACACTTCATCTCTTCCCTCATCACAGCTTCCCATCAAGGGAGTTTCTGTTGAGCCCTTGCTCATCTCTTTCCCTTCTTCTCTCACTGATACTCATTTTTCTTCTTCTCTTTCTGCTCTTGCTTCTGAGCTCCCATTTGAGGACTTTGTAGCCTCATCCCCTGCTATTTCTATTGGCCCTGCTATCATTGCTCCCATTTCTTTCCCTCCTCCTGCTATTAATACCATATCCACATTCTCAGCATTAACCTCCCACTCTTGGCCCATGTCCTTCATCATGGTGCCCTGTCCCCCAATTATGCCCACCAGGTCATGACCTATGTCATGAACTCTCACCTTGCTGTCCCCATCAGCTCCCACTTAGACATATTCTCACCCTTGTGACTCCTCTACCAAATATATATGCAGCTCCTCTGTCTTCCCCTCCTCACTTCTGCCCTCACTCATATCTCCCATGCTTGGGTCTCTTTTGCACAAGCCCTGATCTCCTCCATTCACCAGGAACTTCTATCCAATGTTGAAGCCCTCACCTACCAGCTCAAGATAGGTGAATTCCTTACTAACCTTGACCAGTACATGCACAAGCTGGCTACTGCCCAGAGATATATCTCCACTACTCCCTCTGCATCCTCCTCTCCTCTCAATGATGACAAGCTTGCCACTCTTGAGCATGCCAAAGCCTGGTGGACTGGCCTTTATGGTAATAGTCACCTCCCTCCTTCCCACCCTTGCTTTTGCAAGGTGTGCTTTCACTGCCAATGCCTGGGCCACATCTGAATCAACTGCCCCTCCTACCAATGTTCTTATTGCCTCTGCTGGCACCCCAGACATACCCAGGCTCACTGCCCTGCTCAACACCATGTTGTTAATCCCCTTATCTCCTCCTTCATATTATTCTTCTCTCATGGTTCCTTCCACACTTCCTCCCACAGCTTCTCCTGCTCTTCTTAATGATCTTGTGGCTCCTGCCACTTGCAGGGATCCTTTCACTGCCCTCCCACAGCTCTCTCACCCCCTCTACCTTCTTATCACACTGACAATGACTTTCACAATGATGTTATTGACAAGGTTGGCTGGGCCAACATCACTGGCTCCCCTGGGCCCTCATATGATGCCTTTTAAGGTGTTATAAGTCTTCCACCCCTAGCAGGGGAGTAATGTTACATTTCCTCTTTTCTTTTTCCTCTCTTTATCTTAGCTTCTGATCTTCTCACATTCTAGCCTTGCCTAGACCACTCTCCTGTTAAGCCCTTTGCCTGGGCCTTCTATCTTTCAATCAGCTGACTCATAATCATTCTATCTCTTTCCATCTGTTTCCACACAGATATCTTACTTATCATTCATCAGCATGATTATCTAGTTACTCTCTGCTTGAACCTTATTAGTTGTACTATAAAGTAGCATACTTCTTGTCTCCTCTCTCTCTATGCTACTTCTATCTTGTGATCACCTCACAGTTCTCACTTGTGTTAAAACTTATCCCAGCAGAAAGATACTATTAAAACCTATACCAGTATGAGTATACTTTTAAAACCAGTTCCTTTCTGAATGAAAATCTTGATGCTGAAGGAAGGTCATAACTCCAGAGGGCTCCAGAGGGCTCTGAAGGAATCTAGGAAGGATTTCAATGATCAAACAGGACTTAGCTTCACCTTATGTGATATGCCCTTGCACTTTCTGGTGTTTTGATTTACATAGATGTCAGAGGTGGATAAGAGGGCTGTCTCTATGCTCAATAGGAGGGACAGGCAGGATAAGGAGAGTCAAGCCTAATTATGGGAGTGGAATCTTGCAACTCTCTCAAGAATATCACTTGGCCCCAGAGATTCTCCAGAGTAATCCAGAGGATCAAAGTGAGTCCAAAGGCTCAATCAGAGTGAGGACAAAGACAAGGGAGTGTTTATGTCAATATTCCTACTGAGGTACAAGATACAAAACTACAGTACTTATATCTCAGAGAGGCAGAACTATCTAGAAGTGTAACAAAGTGAGACAGGTGCAACTTAGAAGTGAAGCAGATATCTAAATATCTAAGAAATGAATGGAGATGTTAGGAAAAACAATGTCCAATCATATCAGACTGAAACTGAAGGATAACAGGATAAAACAGGGGGAAGCAAGGAATAGAAATGGAACAGGAATAGTAACAATGATGGTAATGATAACTGAGAACAGGAATGGTAACAGAGTTATACCAAGATGGTCCAGAGATGATGAAGTGGAACTAGGGTAGTACTTAACTGGAGCAGAGATAGACTAAAAACAGAATGGGGCAGAGTGAGAGCAGAAGCCCAGGGGAGCATATAATGCTAAGGGGCAGGAAGCATACATGCATAGCTGGGGCAGACTGAAATGGTGACAGAGGGCCAGAGTTGCCTGGAAGGGAGTCAGAGGGCTAGAGTAGCTTACTAGGTATAAAGACCAATCATAAGCCAGGTTGGGATGGGGTTGGAATTGGGTCAGAGATCTGGGATATGATAACTTGTCCTTGTCCTTGTATCTACATACTTGGAATCCATTGCCTGTGTCCTGGCACTTATCCAGAGAGTCATCAGTGTCTGACTTTGGCATACCCCTGGGAGTGTAGCTGGTACCACTAAGGCACAACACTTCATTTGTCACCTTCTACTTGTCTTAAAGCTTACCTTTGGTTTGCTTCTTCTACTCTTTCCACAGCAAGGTCTATGCCTGTCTCTATTCAGGCCTAGTGTAATAGAGGCAATAATCAGAAGTTATCAGAATAAATTCAAAGATTGTAATGCAAGATCAGACCAAGATATCTTTAAACTATTTGTTTTAGAGTTTTAAATAAGAAGAAAGAATTAAGTAAGTGAAAGCTAATAACAATGCAGTTAGTCTCCATATGGGAGCAGTTAGTCATCTAAGCAAGTAACTGAAAGATTTAATATTTGAGTTGCAAAAGTTCTAAGCATGACTTGAAACTATTTTGGTATTATGGGTTCTCCTGAGAAACCCTTAGTCTACAATGACTACAAACTATGATTTTAGATTTAGAAGAAGATTTGAGCAAGTAGTTGCAAGTGTAAAAAGTCAGAAGGTAATTAGGCATGCCTCTGCAATAAAAGTTGTCAAGCAAGAGTCTTTTTATGGATTGAGTCCTAAATATGACTTTAAAGTGTTTATTTTCAGAGTTTCAGAGGCAGTTATGCAAAAAGCTGTGTTATCAAACTTCTAGGTTATTAGTCCATAATTCCAATATCCTTGTTTATTCAACAATCTGCCACTCAGTCCTTAATTGAATTTGAGAATTGTTAAAGCAAAAGCCTGGTTGAAACATGCCAGTATTATTTCAAAGAGCAACAAGAGTATTTGTTCTAGAAAATTCAAGTTGAAATTCATCAAATTTTTTCTGAGAAAGTAATTGTTTCATTGAAATTCACATGCTTACTTCAATGTGTATTTTATTGGGATAATGAAATCTGAAGAGGGGATATGTCATATCCCATACCTCTGATCCAATTCCAATACAGCTTATGACTGGTCCTTGTACCCAGTAAGCCAATCTAGCCCTCTGACTCCCCTCCAGGTAATTCCAGCCCTCTATTATCATTCTATTCCACCTCAGCTACACTTGTACACTTTCTGCCTTTTTATTGGAATATGCTTCTCCAACCCTCTGCTTTTACTCTGCCCTATTCCATTTCTAGTTCTATCTCTGTTCCCAGTTAAGTACTATCTTAGTTTCACTTTACCTTCTCTGAACTACTCTGCTATAACTCCATATCTAGTCCCACTCTCAGTTACTGTTCCTGTTTCTGTTCTTATTTCTGTTCCTTGTTTCCCTTCACTTCTTCCTGTCAACATTCAGTTTCAGCCTGACATGATTGAACATTGTTTTTGAAACACAACTAGAGATGCATTGACCTAAACCTAACCCTAACCCTTGGTGAGTGCCTTCCTAATCTTGCTAAAGGGCTTTTGTGCTAGTGGTCCCTAACTAGGCATGCTGAGATGAAAGTGAGAGCCAAGTATTGAGACTGGCAGGCTGAGAGTCAAGAGAGCACTTATGCCAGCAAGACTGAACCTAAACCTAGACTCAAGTGAGCAAGACCGGGGAATCCCAGCTTGCCTACCCTTGCCTTTATATATTCCAAGG
>JBBPKN010001432.1:0-16484 GCA_038089275.1 Pulveroboletus cf. rosaemariae | reverse complement strand
CTCCTGGTACGTCGTCATCGACTGTTGCTGTTATACTTACTTTTGAAGCTTGCGACGTCTTCGACACTCCCTCGGCTCCCTTCTCGACCCTCTCCGCAACCCTCAACTCGCCATCCCTTTCGTCCATGCCCGCTGGCTGGTTAGGTGGCTTTGCAGGTATGTCTAGATAACCTTCTTCATCATCCGTCGTGTCCGCAGGGTCAATTGACGGTCTCGGCTTCGCTACCTCGCCGTCTCCGTTTGGCCAATTGTGCAACACGTATTGTGAGCTCACAATTGCCTTGGCATTCGTGCCAGCTTCTGACTGGCCTCGTGGCCATATATCATGGCTCGGTGAGTCCATTGCATCAACGCTTGAATACCTGGCTTGCTCCTCGGGTCCTGACACCATCAATGTAAGTGCTTCGTCACCCGGCTCAACCTGGTCGCTCCAGTAGAATGTGCTTCAACTTGTCTGGTCAAGAAAAAAATAACAAACTGAAAATTCAGCATTTCAGGTCTTGGTCCATGGTCAAATGTTGGAATTTGTTGATTACCTACGCTCATACGTAAAGGTAGGTGCCTGTCGTTACGTTCCCCGAACGGATCTCACAACGTTACGGAATCAAAAATCCTTCCTCGAGAGGCACATCGAAATGTTGGACTTGCCACCTCATTCACTCGGACTTCTTCATCCTTTCGAGCTCCGGTCCTGCAGTAGCAGTCCAGAGGCGGCGCCGTAAGCCGTCAAATACCATAAACAGTCTCTATTCTTCGAAAGGAGCATCATTTACGGGAGCAGAGTAATCGAGTTGTATACACGACGATCGACACCATGATCCACCTTCCACCGATGACACTGGATCATGACCCTAAGCTCCATTCTTGACAGCCTGCCAAGTAGGCCTGGTGGAGACTTCGTTCCACCACCTAGATCCAAATCCTGGGTCAATGCTAATTGTATCACCAGCTCGCAAGTCTCGCACCTGAGCAGGTTGGGCCTCTTCTCAAATAGGCCGCCGTAACCGCCAAGGTAGAGCATGGTACCGTAGGGACAGTGCTGGAGGTCAGCGAGGGTCAAATTCTGTGAGTTCATGAGCGATCGGCACAGCGAGACGGTAGGATCATTTTCAACGTACGTCGCCAGCCAGGTACTTCTGCTTGCCAAGGATAACGTCATATGCATCCAGCTTCTCCTCTAGCTTGATCATGTTCTCGCTAATTCTGGCGTAGTCTGGCTCAAGGCCCATTTTTCTTCGACAAAGATTAGGAACCAGGCACTTGCCCAGGTGCACGTTTATACATACGGCTTGACCAACTTCTCATATACGATGGGAGCAGCGAAGGTGTTGAAGTTGGATGTCTCGACAGAGGCTGCCTGTTCGAACAAGACCTCCTCCTTGAGATCGGAGGGGATGAGGTTCTGAGTACCCTGGTTGGGATATTTCTTGATCAGGTAGCGACAGATGGCGCGACATTCGTAGAGGATGAAGCCATCATCGTCCTTGTGATAGTAATGTAAGCATGGGTCAATCAAACTCGACAGTTCGACACACGATGTAAGGGACTTGGCCGAATGGCTGGAACTTGGCAAAATCGGCGGTCTTGTGTTCTCTCTTGGGGAAGGTGTTGACGGGGACGAGCTCATATGGGACGTCTTTTTCTTTGCAGAGCAGCGCAACGAGGCGGGTGCAAGTGGACAGGCTAGAACCGTGGAGTTTGAGGACCATGATTATAGTGAAAGTTGTTGGGGTTATTCAGGAATATTGTTTGTATGGAGCATCGGTAGAATGGCTCGTTTTATATATTGCGCATACCCAAAAACCAGTACAGAGACATCTAAGCCCAGCTCGGTGACAGACTTGTCACCACCGGTCGTGTGCAGTGCGAAGGGAGATCTGACTGATGGGATGATTAATCCCGGTTTCCTGGGTAGTCATGCACGCGTCAAAGTCCGCTGGAGTGAGAGGACTTATCTGAGCGGTGGATTCACTGACTACCGATTGGGAAGGGTTTGTCTCAACCAACGGGGAAAGATGAATTCCGTCGGTATCCTAAGGCATTGGAAAAGACCGCGCGGCAGGTACCTATAGCTGTGATATTTTTACAGTTCGCATCAAGAGCCAGCGTGCTTGGTCGGGCTTGGGGTGGCCGTGTCGGATCGCGTCCAGGGCTCAGGCCCGAGCCTGGGACATCACTACGCGTGAGAACAAGAGCCTGGAAACAGGAGCGTACTTTCACCACGACTAGATACGAGCGCAGTACGAAACAAAGTGCATCTATATCGTCGAAGGTTTTGTGATGCGAAGTCAGTGATCAGCGGGTGGCTAGCGACTAGACAGTGGGCAATCTCAATTACATAATCGAGTGGCTGTCATACTTTGCAAATCCCGACATAGCCGAACAGAAGGTAGCAGTGGACAGCCGTGAACATTTTTATCTGAGGCGGTTAACATCGCCCTGGGTCTGGTATGCTCCGATATGTCCTCCCAAAGTCCAGCTCTCCAATTCCGACCGGATCCAAAATCCCCCGTTTGGCGTCGAGTGTCGGAAGTGACATATCCTAACCGTTGGGAGCAAACAGTATACTGTCGAGACCTAAATCCTAAGTACGTGTGCGATACTTAGAATACGAAAGAAGGCGAACGTGGCGGTCTCGGAGGCGTGATCTTGATTGAATAGACTTATGATTAACTAAGTGGAAGAAGCGAGAAACAAAATATCAGGGTGGGTAGAGAGGCACTATGACACTACGTACATCTCCTCGGGGCTAGTGTCCTCGGCAACGTCATGCAGAGATGTGTCAACGTGCAGCGGAAAGGCGAGCGATTATCTGCTGCAAGTACCGTTGGAATTGCTCGCTGATAGTCCGTCATCTAGGTGCGTCTGTGGCTGTTAAACGTTCTCCTCGCGCGGAAGACCCAAACATTCAGACCGCGTCCAACTCGATCGTCTAGCATGTCATCGATTTCCTGTTAAGTATAACCGCCAACATTAACGAGCTTGGAAGGTGATACGGACGGAGGAGGGAGGCATGAAAGACTGGGTGGATGCGCTGCTTGTAGAAGGAGGTCGTAGAAGGTACGCACACCGATCGACGTCCTCCTTGAGTCCGAATTTATCGCCTGACTTGTACTATGGAGTCGCTCTGCGGGAACGACTTGAAGTACTTCGTTCCATTGCTACCTTATTCAGAGCGGATTTGACATCCTCACAGATGGCTCCTCGGGGAAGAACGGCTGTAATTTGTCGTTGTAACTGAGTTCGGCGAGTGCAAGTCACTCGCCCCGGTCCGATCCGCAGTAATTGACGAAGAAGCGAGGCATTGTTTGATCTCTTGACTACCTGCTCAGCCTGGCTGTTGGTCTGCGGGTGGTGGGCTGTCGATATACTCGTGTGTATGCCAAGCAGTGGGTTGTGGTCGTGCATGAAATTTGTTCCGAATTGACTACCCCTGTCGCTACTGACCGAGTCGGGTAAATCAAAGTCCTGCCAGACATGGTCACGGAAGATCCGTGCGAGACCCTGGCAGTGATTTCTTCCATCTGTGGGCGCAACGTGGACTCTCTCAGCAGGGCGATAGACAGAGATGACATGGCATCACAACCGTGATTTTGGGGCGAGGTCGGCGGAAATGATGTGGCTTTTGCATTCGGGGATGTTGTTGGAGGCAAATACACATGTGGGAACCCTTTGGTGCGCTGGCACTTTCCACAGCCTCGGACATAGGTAGCAATACGGACGCGACAGCCCGGTACCAATCCCAGTGGAGGATGAGTTCAGAAGTCCTACTGAACCCCATGTGACCAGTTGTTGGGGGGTCATAGAACTGTGCGATCTCCTCGCATACGGCCTTGTCTCTTTGGACGCAAAACAATTTCGCCAGAGAATAAAACCGTCCGAGGTCGCTCACATGTCGTAGGCAATCACGGACCTTGCCCTCTACCTTCTTCGATTCCCTTCTTCGCTGAAGCACGCCCACCTCGCCTTTCATGTCCACCCATGTGATTCGAGGCAGTGCCCAAATCTATCAGGTTTCAACAGGATCTCTCCTCCCCCCCTGTCGTAACCTAGGTGCTGTGGGCGCATAGGCCGTCTTGCCCGGCTTCTGTAGTCGAATTCAGCCAGTTCGAGCGTAGCAATAGTTGGCAACACTTGGACTTTCGGGAGCAGTCCGAAAGTATAAGCACCGAATTTTCTTGTAGTCAGATTATCTCAAGTGCATGTGAGGCACCCATAGGGTAGTAGCGCCACACTTCGATGCAGCACATGACGGCGGGGATTTGGCGGTCATGGATGTCATAGCTCTGCTCGATGTGGTCAGAGGACTTAGGCATACGTGCAACAAGGGATATTAGTCATCATCCCGTGATCGGGAGAGGATACCATCTGTAGCATGCCAAGAACTATCTGCCTCCACATCATGGGAAGCATCATCACAGGGCATAGCCAAGGCCGGCGCACTTGACACAGCTGATTTGAGCCCGTGGAACGGCTCTCGCCGCAAGCGCCAGGGAATACTGTGGCGAGGCGAGGCGAGGCGAGGCGATGCAATGGCTAGATGATGGAGACAAAACCATGCGGCGCCGGTGAAAGCGGATGTTCCTGTGGAGGAGATCAGTCCAACACGGCAGCAACATTTCGTCGGCATATATCTCTGCAAATACATATACCTCGAGTTTGACTCACTCTGGTATCCCCACCACACTCACGCTCCACTCTCAAGTCGACGTCGGCCACTATTTATCGTGAATCGAAGCACGTTCGCCCGACAGATCGTTGATATTCACCGATCTGTAGTAGGCGGGTGGTCAGATCACCGTGGTCAGGTATGATTGGCAAGGACGAGAAGACGTTGGACACGGATGGCTTGTGTCCGAGGGGCGGCACTGACCCGTGTACGTTGCTCACCACGGAGGACGAGCCCATCACTGGAAACATAAGTTCAGCCTTACGTTTCTTGTGTGTATCTGTTGGAGCACGAGAGCGAGCGGGTGACAGGACTAACATGGTAGGAAACGATAACGACTATCTACGACAGAGGGGCTATATATACCTGGGGATGAAACGCTACACTACGTATGATGCGCAGGTCACTCTGCAGTGCGTCAACAGTATCGACGTTCTGCTCCTCCGTGCTTTGCAAATGATCGCTTGTAGAATTCATCAGGTGAGTTGAATCTAGTCTGACTCCATCCGACTGATCTGATTCCAACAAGCCAGGCGCAGAGATGCTCACAATTTGAAACTCATCCCGGTGAAACTCGGTAATGACATTTAATGCATCGCGCTCACATGCCGCCGAAATCTTGTTACGCTTAGGGGCCACATTCGAGGAGAGATCTCGGTACCGTCAGTGTACTAAGCACGAGTATGTGGACCTGGATCTGGGACACTCAAACCTGACCTGTACCCGCTGTAGGTCTGTACCCTTACTTGTGGTACCAGACCATTTGACTACTCACTGCCGCTGAAAATGGGCAAACAACGATGCGGGAAAGGTGGCGCGCACCTTTCCACTACTCACCAGCAGTGCGGTCAACTTGCACTACGGTTTGCCAACGACGAGATGACTGCACGGTCGATATTGCTCGTCACGTTCGACAACACTCACAGCGACATGACAGCAGCGACGACGGGCGCGGGTCGCGACCGCTACAACTGCACGACGACCAAAACAGTAGTGATGGTGCGTGAGTGGTCACTACTGGCCACGGTAGCATGACGACAACGACAATAATGGTCATCGAACAATAGCAATGGGTGCAGCAGGCTCAATGGCCACGACGGCAATATCTAACATAGTAAGTTTTCGGTAGCACGTGGGTGAGATGCTAAGTGTTTGTCGAGCCTCGCTTAGGTAACTGTCAAGTGTCTGCACCTAGCTCAGGCTGGCCTGGTTGATTGGCTTGATGAAATCAGATCAGTCAGACGAAAGTAGACTAGATGAAACTTTCCTGATTAGTACTCAGTACATACCTTGATGGCGCATTGTTCACGATCCCAATCTCCACGAACGCGCCTTTACACGCACCTTTCTAGGTTGCACGAACCGCCGTTGATGTTCGAAGCCGGAAAATTGAGCGGTCGTTTCTCAGTACTGGAACAGGTAGTGGTGAGAGACATCTTGCGACGTACGGTGCACGCGACCATATCCCGAGTTTTTTCACTTAGCGGGCGGATCCTGCGACATTGCAGAATGAGGAATCCAGACTCGAGATACAGGAGATGACATTGAATCTGACATCTCGTTAACACGACCCTTTTCGTCCTCTCAATCTTCGGTCCTGCAGCGACAGCCCAGAAGTGGTGTCGCGAGTAGTCAAGCACGATAAATAGTGGCTATTCTTTCAGTCACAGGAGGAGAGAAAATAAGTAGTAAACATGACGATCGATGGAAACTCGCGATACACCCCACTGTGCCGATGATACTAGGTCGCCACTCTAAGCTCCATTCTTGACAGCCTGCCAAGCAGGCCTGTTGGAGATATCGTGCCACCACCTAGATTGGAACCTCGAGTCAATTCCAGTCGTACCATCAGTTCGCAAGTCTCGCACCTGAGTAAGTTGGGTCTCTTCTCAAATAGGTCGCCGTAACCCCCTAGGTAGAGCATAGCGCCATAAGGCAAGTGCTGGAGGTCGGCAAGTGTCAGATTCTGTGAGCTCGTGAGTGATCGGCATATTGAAACGACAGGACGACTTTCAACGTACGTTTCCAGCCACGTACTTCTGCCTGCCAAGGATAACATCGTACGCATCGAGCTTCTCCTCTAGTTTGATCATGTTCTCGCCAATTTTGGCTTGGTCTGGTACAAAGCCCAGTTTTCTTCAACAAAAATTAGAAACTAGGTGCCTGCACAGGCATATCATATACATACGGCTTGACCAGCTTCTCATACACGATGGGAGCAGCGAAGGCGTTATAGTTGGATGCCTCAACAGAGGCTGCCTGTTCGAACAAAGCCTCCTGAACAGGATCGGTGGGAATAAGACCTTGAGTACCCTGGCTAGGATACTTCTTGATCAAGTAGCGGCAGATGGCGCGACATTCGTAGAGGATTATACCATCATCGTCCTTGTGACGGTAATGTTAACATGGGTAAAATGTCTACGTGTCAAGTCTGGTGGCTCAACGCACGATATAAGGGACTTGACCGAACGGCTGGAAGTCGAGGTACTTGGAGGTCTTGTGTTCCTTGTTAGCCATGTCGACTGGGACTAGCTCGTAGGGAATATCTTTCTCGTTGCAAATCGCGCCGACGAGGCGAGTGCAAGTGGACATGCTGGCACCGTGGAGCTTGAGAACCATGGTTATAGTGAGAGTTGTTCAAGGACGAAGTTTGTGTGGCATTTCACTGAAATGGCACATTATATATACATTACACATACCCATGCTATGCATTCACGGCCAACTCAGTATCCGACGCGCCGTGGAGCGGTGTAAGTGTCATCACTCGCTAAGATGCAGTACAAGGAGAACCTGACTCATCTCACTGATGAGATGATTGATCCCGGTTTTATGAGAATATAAGCGAGTATAACATGGACCTGGCCGTGCCAAAGTCGGATCGCGTATGCAGTGAGAAGCGCAATGACCTTGCCGTTAACAGTGGGATGCCTTGATCTGGTAGAGGTCGATGTTTCACTGAACTAATAAGTAAATGGTGCGTAACTTCCACCACCACGTGAGTACAAGCTTTGTTCAGGATCGCGCAACGGGCATCAAGAGATGGCGCACCTGATCTTCGCGACATGTCTATGGCGATGATGAGTCACGAACGGCAAACCGAGATAATGGCGCGGTATGCGCAAGAACAAGTGAATAAACATAAAATTGTGCTTACCACGGGCTCTATAAGAATCAAATTAGAGTCTGAGCATTGAATACCTACGGTGCAGAGGGTTTTACTGTCGATGGTAGGGTGGGGAATCATATTACATAATCAACCAAATGTAGTGCAGTAACTTGTGGCACGACATGGCTGTTGCGAGCGGCGGTTGCGCAGGCCCTTGTAGAATGTGCCAAAGCGGATCATGACGCCGCTGGTGAAGTTTTTCAGGTACTGAACATATGAACAGCAATGGCCATATCCGTCCGAAGCCGTTGACATCGCCTTGGGAGGGGTAACTACCCATTACTGGGTCGATTCTGCTCGATGCCATAATACCCCAGAACGTGAGCAATCCACACTGCGTTTGCTTTCCCAAGTGGCGACACTAACCCGTGTACACTGCTCGCCAGGGAGACGAACTCGTCATCGAAACAGTCAGCCCGGTTTCTATGCGTCATCTGGTTGACGGTCTGCCCCTGAGGCTCCGTGCTCTGCAACTGATTGAACGCTTGTCAACTGTTAGGTAACCAGTAGAACTTCTCGTAACACACACAGCGGTGATTATGCATAGTGCCGGGGCGCTGTGCCTGTGTCCCATTAAGGCCAAAACGTGCTCTCTGAATGCATACATCTGATAGTATATCAGTGTCTGTCACTCCAGACGCTGTGCACGCCTACTATACCCTGCAGGGCGGTACACTAGCTATGATCCAAATCCCCTGAGCCCACCTCATACGCACTCTGGACTGCGGAAATCCATGCTGCTATTCAAACCCGGAAAGTCCATCTCGATGAGTGGCCTCACACCCGCACCAAATCACGTTCGACCGGCTGAACACAACTAAGAAGGGGTTCATCATTCCCCGGTACTGACACGAGTAGCGGAGGATATATTTTGCGATCCAGTGCATCAGCAAATTTACACGTCTCATTTGACTTATTTGTCTAGAATGGCTGATACCAAAAAGCAAAATTTAGAATGACAATTTCTTATTGGCCGTTGTCATGATCAGAGAGCATTATAGACAAGTACTTGAACATTTTCAGATGACTAGATACATCGTTGAGTGTGGTGTGGATCAGAATAAGCTATATAAGCTAAATAAGACATGTGTAAACTCACCTCAGGCAGCACTTTTTGGGGGCAATAAGGGTCTCAGAGATTTCCTTTGTAGGCGGTAATAGGTCTCTTAGACCCTCTCGCGGGCCTCGCAGCCTCAAAAACCAAATCGGCCTCAAATCGGCCCCGTACGCGCCTTGCCGCGTCCTCGTGAGTACCTCCTCAGTTCAATAACTTAGATCTCATTCTTGTCTGTTGGATTACGTTATTTTGTACTCATGACCTTGTTAGTTTATTGAATGATATTCATTTATTGCTCGACTAACTACGTCCCACTGAAGGAAATAGAAAAAAGTATCGGATATATCTATATCATTGTGTAGATGCATGCAAACTGCAAGCATCGCAGAAACGAGGGCATGGAGATCAACGATGCGGTCGGAGGTGAACGCGAGACGGTCGAGTCGATGGCGAGAGCGCGAGGACGTGCCAAAACAGATTAGTTGAGGGAATAGGTACGCCATGCGAGCGCACACGCATGGTCAGCAGCGCAAGCCGAGGCACAACGTACCAGCTGACAAAAACATACTTAACGTGCCATACGAGCCGACCATACTACCCGATGGACCAGCTGTACGATGGGACGAACCTGAGCGTCGAGCTCGAGGGGGAGCAAAAGAGTCATGCGCACTTCGAGCTCGGACGAACCAGCGATGAGGCAGACGAGTCGGGACTAAGGTGGCCGGCGTGAGCGTGTTACTGTTAGGCAAAACAAGGCTGGGTAGTATGAATGTGTTACATGTCACCGGTGTGACGTGCGCCCATAGCTTGCGAAGGGGACGGGAGGGCGGGAGGATGCTCGGAGGCAGCACTCAAGTGCATGTGAGATGCTTAAAGGATTCTCAAGCGAGGGACAGAAGAGGTCTGGAGGGACTTCAAATGACGCTCACAAGCAACTCACAAATGCGGCCAATCTGTCCCCTTGAGCAATTAGGATTTCAGTGGTAAGCAAGGGTCTTACAGACCAATTTTCGTTGTAGAGCGAAATTGGTCTGTAGAGCGTGGGAACGAAAAAAAAGTGCTGCCAACATATCTGCATTTCCCGATCTTGGTGTTACAAAGAGGGAAGTCTAAAATCGAGAGGCACGGTATGATGTTGGATTTGGTATGTCACTAACTCGACCCTGGTCATCCTCTCGAGCTCCGCTTTGGCAGAAGCGGGCTTGACGGAGCGCTGCAAGCGGTCAAGCACAATGGTAATGTCTATTCAAATCCTCTTTTGGAGTCGGCAATTCCGGCACCGGCCGCTCTCGGCGACCTTACCCATCACGAATGCATGTACTGTCTAGCAAACATCTGCAAAACCTGTGAAATGAAATAAGCAGTTGGTGTTAGATTAGCAAGTGCACTACTGTCGGAGGATCGGTGTGAACTGCGATCATATTTAGCAATCTCCAGACAGATTAACCCCTTTCGAACTTCGTAGCTACGGACTACAATACTTTATCCTACTTTACATCTGTTGACCTGTTGATCAAGCTCTTCCTTTCCATGATAGCTTCCTTTGCATTGCTCATGTCTTTACCCTTTTTTGACTTCATACACACCCATAAAAGATATATGTTTTTGATCCATTACCTTAGTTCATTGCTTGCATGCACTAACTGAGGTGAGTTTCTATTACTTAGCTTTATTATTGTTTGTACTTATTGCACTGTCAGCTTGTTCTTGTGCAATAGGTAAATATTATAGTTTATTACTCACATGCACTAACTGAGCTTGTTCTCATGTGATAGGTTATAAGCTCTAATTTCTTAATCTAAATTATTACCTATATTCAGATTATGACCACTGTTAATGTTAGCATTGAAAATCAGATAAGCAACATTTCAAGGCTTGACATTAGCAGATTCAACTGGACCATATTCTTCATTTAAGCACAGACTACTATGAAAGTAAAGAATTTATGAGGTTATTTTAGTGGCACCTAACCCTGCCCAGCATATTCTGCACCATTGACTTCAAATCAACAAGATATGATTGACAAGTGACTCAAGAATGAATGGCTTGTAAAGGCTCTACTTATTATAACACTAATTTCAAGAACTAGTAAATATAATGGTAATAAAATAAAAATAGGGAAGTAACACAAACTAATTCTAAATTGGAGCTAGGTAAAGAGGAAAGAACTTGAATATATCTGTGAGACAAAAATAAGTCAATTAAAAAGATCACTAGAAATTAAAAAAGAGCTAATATCACAAGTTGTTGTAATATACTATTTTTTCTTCTTTTTATTTTACTTTTTTTTCTAATAACTTTTCTTTCATAGTTATGGAAGCTAGAACTTGGATTTTCAATCAAAAATGTCATTAGCTTATTAGAACTTTCTTTTTCTCTAAACTCTTTACTATTGCTTAGCAACTAAGAGAGTTTCTATAGACTTTTTTAGTACTAATCTCTGCCTTTTTTATATATAGTAGAATGGATTAAACTCTAGATGCTGTGCACAGGGCTATACAAATAAAAAGTGTCAAGTATATGACTAGCAATCCCAGTCTATTATAAACTAACATTACTTAGCTAAGATCTATTTTTCACTTTTACCTTATATTATGCTTCCTTTTCTATTTAGCTTCACATTAGCTAATTGTTACAATACTATTAAAATCATGGTTTTTTAATTATATAATTATAAAACTTGCTTTTCTTATATGAAATATATGCTAGTAATCCTAGCTTAAAATCTAAGTCTCTTACAGTTTTCAAAACTGTTAGCCTTTTTCTTGAGCAACTTCTATTATGGACTATTCTGAAAACCCCTGCTTTAGGTTTGATTTTCCTTGTTAAGTACCTTTTTCTTATTATTGTTGTTATTTTATTGTAGCTAGTTGTGTGATCTTGCATACTGTAGATATAATTGGGCATTTAAGTGAGTCAAGTCTTTTTTAGACTTGATTACTTGTGAAATCTGCCTTTTTTGGCTTTTTAGAGTAATTTCTTCTGTTTTACACATTTCTGAGTCATCTTTTCCTCTTTTCTAGCCCAGTTTAGGGGTTAGAAGAGTGTTTCTCACTTGTTGCCTCCTCACTGCTTTTGTTAGCTGCCAAGATTATAACAAAGTCCATTCTTATATTTATATTTCTCTTTTAGTAGTTAATCATGTAATATGGCAGGAATCTAGATTAATGACATTGGATCTCCAATAATGCAGAGTTTTGACCCTGACTAGGATTAGATCTATACTGAGATCTAATTTCCATGAGCTTATAATTACCACACTGTTATCTTTATTCTGTTATAATCTTATTTTAAGAATGCATGGGAGTATTTTGAAACTCAGACATACTATTTACATATGTATACTTGTTTGTAACATCAACAAAGCCAAATATAGCTTGATATTATAGAGATTTCAATCTTCAAATCAAAAGTACAAAAACTGGCCCAATGAGATATTTATCTTGCAATGGTCATATCTTGGTAGCATCTGAATGGAATCATGTGATGTATAAAACAAAGTTGTAGTCAAGGGTTCCTACTACAATTCATCTCACCAAAGCAAAGTATAATTAGTTTGTATGATTATAGTATACTTCATATATCAGATTAAAGCTAAATATTGAGCCAGTTTTTAAAGTCACTATATGGCAATTTGGAGAAAAGGGTTATTGCAAATCATGAAGAATTTTGAAATTCCTGCAGACAAAATTATTTTTAGCAGAATATTAATTTCAAGCATATCTCTAGAAAAGCTCAAATATAATTTAAGAAGCAAGATATCAAGCTTTTAAATTAGTCTACTCAGTTTTCAGATCTTAATTCCACTAAACTTACTTAAAGTCAATTGAAAAGATGCTTTTCAGATTATAAGAGACTTCTATAGGAGTTTATAAATTATAAAATAGAATGGTAGTAGAGTAAAGAAGAATTTCTATAAAGAAGTGTTGGAAATGAATAAAAGTATGTCTAGAAGAATTCAAGCAGTTATCAAGGCTAAGAAAGGTTATATCAAGTACTAAATACCATATCTTGTAACAAAGTTAAAAAAACTATTTTAATAAGTTATTATTTTAATATGGCTGCCTGTTACAGTGTCAATCTCTGAATAACCCATCCTAACCCTAAATGGTCTGCCTTGAGAGGATGTGTCAGTTTTGTTGTCAGATTTGGTTGAAATAGAGTGAAGAGCGGTATAATGAGCTCAGGGTAGCAAGGCCTGAGGAGCCATAACACAAGTTAGGAGGCAATGCCTGTATTGACAAGGCACTAGACAATATACAAGATAACAAGCTAAATAAGTGGTTAAGGCTGGGGAGTCAAAACCAAGGAACTACCTGCTATTTATACTAAGTACTAATGTGCATGGATCACCTCCAGGGCATAGGGAAATACTAAATAAGAAATAAGGCATAGGGCATGCTTACTGAGAATATGACCAATGGGCCATGCAGATCAGGTATGTAGAATGGAGAGACTGTAAAGAATGAAAGCAAGGGTCTAGGGTAAGTGGAGATTAGACCATGCCCTCAACCATGAGGCTGAGGAGATTCCATCTGGATCTCTGCCACAGATCAGATCCATCAATCTAGATCAGATGTCATCTAGATTCAATCAGGAGATACTTTCATCTGAGATGCTAGATCCAACCCCATAAGCTGTGCCCAAACCCAAGGGGAAACTCTGAATAACAACTCAACCATATCCTAGGGTTTATCCTTGTTTGGCAATAAAGTCTCACGGTCACATGCCTGTCATGTGACTCTTCTGCTAGTGAATGTTACATTTGTAACACTGCCATTTTACCAAAACACAATCAAATACTTTAATTTTTAAACTAATAGAAACTCAGAGGCAAGTACCCCATTTTATATACTTATAGTCCAGAATAGTAATTAGATGCTATTGAGAACCACTGCATTTAGTGCAAAACATGCAAATATTGGAATAGTTTTTTTAAGTCACTATATATATAAACTATGTTGCAGGTATATTCTTTAATCTGATATAATATTACCCTGTGCTGCAGGTGTAATCTCCATTACTTCCATAACACATGCCATAGATCTAATTCTGATTTACAGTGGATATTTCTCTAAAGCTCCACAATGAATTCTATCTAAATAACTACTCTGACAAGGAGTGGTACCACATGATTTCTGAGGAGTACCTGTAGATTAGACCTTGATCTTACTGGTACCATTTTGATATGATAACCATTTATTAATTATCCCAACCAATCAATCAAGCCTTGATCAATCAAAGATAATTGTTGTAAACTTGACCAGCATGCATTAGACTTCCATTTATGGTAACTCTTACATAAGCTTAGGGTGTACACTTTCGTATCAGTCTTTGTTCTGTCCTTAGTAGCTTGACTGAGGTTCTCATAGTTCTAATGAATATAGGGACTAAGTACTTGTCAGTATCTAGTGCTGTAGTATACAGTGATCATATACATACCTCAGTCGGGGCATAGAAATGACTGAGGACACTATGAAGAATAACGAATGATATTAAAGAGATGCGGGGTCTAATTCCACTAATATGTTGGGTAGATAACGAAAGATTATAACTGTCATGGTGAAACGATAAGCTGTACGGTATGAAGACCACACCGGAATCAACAAGTTCCACTTAACCTCTGCACAGCACCCTTTCAACAATAATCAGTGAGTATTGAGAAAAGCTGAGTCACTGCAGTTACTGTAGGAGATCAGGACGACCAGCATGTATAGACGAACCCCCGTTTACATACTCTCCCTATATTTCCTTTTTCGGACTACCGCCACACTAGCGCGACCGCTCCTTCTCACTCCCCCAGTCCATTACCATTGACTGGAGGTGAGCTCACACTCACTACTTATCATAGATACTTTATACTCACCTCATGTACAGGCTAATTGCCTATACCTATAGTCTGTTGCACCTTCCAACAGTTACAGCACTCAATGAAACCATAGAAAGGCAAGTCCATATGGCCAAGCCAACTTAAACCAAAACAGACTGCTGGCCTAGCAATGGCCCAGCACTTAGGATTGCAGATGAAGGGCCTCATCCTATGCAACAATAAACAAAGAAAAAAAAAGTCTATTCAGTCACAAAATGTCTGTTACATGTGTGCAGAACAAATGAGTAGTAAGTACAACAGTCGACTAGAATTCATGATATACCTCATTTCGCCGGTGATACTGGACCACTCCTCTAAGCCCCTTTTAACAGGACTTCGGAGTCATACCTCAAGTTGACGCCAATTGTATCTCCAGCTCACAAGTCCCACACCTGAGTAGGTTGGACCTCTTCTCAAACAGGTCACCATGATCTGCAAGGTAGAGCATGGCACTGTGAAGGAAAGTGCTAGCTGAGGTCAGTGAGGGTCAAATTCTATGATCTCATGAATGACCAGCACATCAAATGGCAGGTCAATTTAAACGTATGTAGCTAATCACACCAATGAGGCAGATGCACTGGGCATGCTGCCACTGTGGAGCCCAAAGACATAGTCCATATGGAGATGGCTCACTTTACATTCTGCATATTCCCATGAAAGAAAATGGCGTACACAAAGGCGTTTGTTGACCGACGGGCCCTGGGGTGTAGGAATTACCATCATGCCAGATGCAGTACGGAGGAGAAGCCTGAGTCATCCGACTGATGAGATGATTGATCCCGATTTTCTGGGCAATCCAATAAGGTATGTATTAAACTCAGTTGGACGACAGCTGAATCTCACACCCAGCACGAGGAGGGTTGAAGTGGATGTTCGACCCGAACAATGAGGAAAGGACGAGTGACAGGTAAGCCCGGTTACTGGACTTGCCCGTCATGCATCCCCCAGACACTTGGCCGATGTTGTTGAAAATCAAACTAGTTCCCCTATCAACAAATCCTTTGTACAGCCAAAATTCATTACGAATGAACTCCTCACTCCCATCAGATGGGAGAAAGGATATCAACTTGTGGACTATTCATTGATTGACAAATACGCATGACAACAGATTAGTGGTGCCGCAGCGGGACCCCTATGTCATAATACACAGCGCTGAGGTGGTGCCTTGTTATTGTTATAACTACGGGAGCATGTCCGAGCTGTCCAAGTGCAGATATGCATTATGAGCTGATACACATCACATGCTGACTCATGCATCCTCTGTAGAGAGCTCACTCAAGCCCGGTACTGGCGTCTCTGTCGAACTGTTAGTCGTGCAAACGCCTCAGTGGCTGAGGTAGGACAGCCCAGGTGGTTCTGAGCCTGGCTCACCTGGTCGTATTACCTGCATGGTGTTTCCATTCGACCTCTATCATAGTCACATCGAGTGGACTTCAGAAATTTAGGCTGTGGACAGTCGCCCGGATGTCTGGTGAACGCCAGTCTATCACTGGGCCATGATTTCATTATTTGCTGAAACACACCAGATCTTTGAAGCCTAATTGCAATGGTTCTCAACAACATCTAATTATTATCCTAGACTATGAGTACTGGGCCTGACCCAGTAACGAATCACTTAAGCTTGTTGGTTCAATAGCACAACATCCTGTTACTCAAAGAGCAAAAATTTTGATTCCTTCTCAAGGGAAAAATAGTTCTCTATCTAATGGTGGTGTTTTTATAT
>JBBPKN010001431.1:0-16486 GCA_038089275.1 Pulveroboletus cf. rosaemariae | reverse complement strand
ACGCCCTATACCCTATTCCTTATTTAGTTATTCCCTTTGCCCTGGACCTGGTCCGTGCGCACTTGGGATTAGTATTTATACAGTAGTGTCCAAAGACTCGAGACCCCAGTCTTGAGCACTTGTATCTTAGCATGCAGTTACTTAGCATCTAATCAAGTTGCTACTCATTACTCCTGGCTTGACATTCCTTCTTATGCTGTCATTCATTTATCATCAACGTTGCCCATAGCATCAAGCCAGCCCCTACTTTAGGGTTAGGAACAGACAAGCCTTATCGTAACCGTGGAGTCACCGGCCCGAACATCAGGACAGAGTCACAGTCTTAGTTGAGAAGAGCCGAACGTAACAGGTATGACTTGTCCTAACCCTAAACAGTATAGCCTTGAGAGGATATATTAGTATTAGTATTGGTCTCAGTTGAAATAGATGGAATGAAAACAATAAATACTCAAGGTAGCAAGCCTTGAGGAGCCATCACACTAGTTATCCAGAGAAAGCCCTTGTATTAGGACTAACTAGGAGTGAAGACTAGAGAGCAGTATGATAACAAAGTGGTCAAAGCTAAGGGCTAAGTACTATATCTCACTAAGTATTTATACCTATTCTGCTAGTGCATGGACCATCTCTGGGGCTTAGGAAACTACCATAAATAGAAGTAGGGCATAGGGCATGCTTACTGAGAATATAACCAAGTGGGCCATGTAGATAAGGTGTGTAGAAGAGGCTATATAGAATAGAAGTGTCAGGATTTATAGTAAGTGAAGATTAAATTATATCCCCAGCCATAAGGTCAAGGAGATCCTATCTAGAAATCTGCCATAATCAGATCTGACCCTTATCTAGATTGAGATCCAGATTCATCAGAGATTAGATTAGAAGATGACCATGTCATCTGAGATACTAGATCCAACCATATAAGCTATGCCCAAACCATAATAAGGAAACTCTGAATAACAACTTAACCATATCCTAGGGTTTATTCTTGTTTGGCATAGAAGTCTCATGGTCATGTGCTTGTCATGTGACTCTTCTGCTAGTGAACTGTTCATTCATAACACTATCTCCTTTTTAAGGGCAAGACTCTGAATTGCCAATTAAGCTTTCTTCTAGCTTCTTGCAATCTATCATCAGAGTACAGTCTTGCTGTCTTCTCTGAAATAAATAGAAAGAAATGAAAAACTGGCATAGGCCAAGAAAACTCTGATGGTTTGAAAAGTGCAAAAAAGTACTCTTTCTTGAATAAATACTTGAACTCCTGTGTTGTTCTTTGTAACTTGATAATATCTTCTTCTAGAAGAGGGGGTTCACTATGTTCACCTATCATCTCTACTATTCCCTCTTCAGATTTCATCATCCTGATGAAATACACATCAGTATAAGCATGCAATTTCAATGCAACAATTACTCTCATTTTGAAAAAAAAAACAATGAATTTGACACATTCTGTTCTTTTCTCTTCTTGATATGGACTGGTATGTTTTGACCAGGCTTCTTGCTTCAACAATATCTCAAGACCAACTAAGAACTAAATGGCAGATTGTTGGAATGAACAAGGAATATGGAATTAATGGAATGGTGACCTAGAAGTTTGATATGCAGCTTCTTGCATTACTGACTTTGAAAACTCTGAAATAAAACCTTTTGTAGTCTTGCTAAGGACTTAATCCATTGAAGATGTTTGATTTTGATAAAATGAGTACTATCTTGATTAATTCTTGACAACTTTCATTATAGAGGTATGTTTAATTATCTTCCAACTTTTTACACTTGCAATTACTTGTTTATCTTCTTTAGACCTGTAAATCATAGTTTAAAGTCTTTGTAGACTAAGGGTTTCTCAGAAGAACCCATAACACTGAAACAGTTTCAAGTCATGCTTAGGACTCTTGCCAACTTAAATACTAAATCTTTCAGTTACTCACCTAGATGACTAACTGCTCCCATATGGAGACTAACTGCACCATCATTAGCTTTTGCTTACTTAACCTTTCTTCTTGTCTAAACCCTGAAACAATAATTTAAGAATATCTTGGTTCAATCCACTTTTTCTTTCTCAATATCTTTGGATTATGATCCAGTTCCTGGATATTAAAAGAGCCATTGAAACTACTTGCATCTGCTTCTTTGCCTTCAATGGATAGCTCCACAGATAAATGGTCTCTTCTTTGCAATGTAAACCTTCTTGCTTTCCTATTTTCTCAAGATTAACTTCAAGATTGTGAACTCTAGATCCTTGACAAAATACTAATCAGTTTTCCTTGTTGAATACTCTTCACTCTTTGATGCCTGGTAAATAATGCTCAAAACTAGATGGTGCTGCAAATCTTTTTCAACTTATACTTGCTGACTTTTTCCCCAGAAATTACTTTTGATAATGCAGATGTAGAACTGCCTCTAAATAGTTTTAAATTATTTCAGATTCTTGTGAACTTCCTTGCAATCACTTTCTACTCAGAGAACTAGTCTTCTTTTATCTGGTAATGCTAGAAAGAACAGAGCCATTTTGACTTTCTTCAAATCTGCTTTTCTTCATGTCCACAGATATAATCACTTCTCTTTATGTTCATGGCTGAATACTTGTCTCCTTGCTTGACTATTTTCTTTATCAAGCTATCTTTAAATAGCATAATCAAGTGTTTCAAACTTCTTCATCTCCTCTTTAGGGATATCTTCTATTGGATAGACTTTCTTTATCTTTATCTCCACTTGGTTACTCAATGGACTAAATCACCTGAATTTCCTGATAGAACTTTTTGAATAATATTCTTGCACTTGATCTTGCTTCTCTGATTTTTCCTGTGAATTAAAACTTCAAATTCCTGTCAAAGAGTGAACCATCAAATATCCTTCCAATCTCCAAGAATCAGAGATCCATCCTATTCTAATGAGATGGTCATTATAATTGATCTTTTTCAACTTTCTCAGAATTCTTTTTTACAGTACTTGATTTCTTGTTTCTGTATCTACTCAGTTTTTAACCCTTTTATCTGCATACTCCAAGACTTTCTTTCTTGTTTCAGCTACTTCCTTTCTACTCATCAAGGCCCTAGATGTGATCTTGACTTTTGTCTGATTTCACTTACTAAAAGACTCTGATAGTTTAATGTTATCTTGTATAGTTTATAGTCATTACAGACTCTTCTTCTTCTTTCACCAAGTATTAGATAACTTTATAACTGGAGTGAATCTTCTCATATTCTTCTAAATAGCTAGATGTCTTTTTTAGTCATGGTTATCAATCTTCCAATCTAAGTCTTAAACTCAGTTCCAGAAACTGCTTCTTTGTTTATAGACATCACAGTCTATTCAACCTAAACTCTTCTCAAACAGATTGTTTTTGGTTCTATTTCAATTCTTCCTTATCCAAGGCTTTCTCAATCAACTTCATTGAACTTTCTTTTCTTTAATTTGAGTCATTGGTCTTTCTTGTACCAGCTTAATGACACTGGCAAACAAAATTTGATCTTTGAACATTCCTAGATGTGAATACCCAAAGCCTAAAAAGAACAGTATCAGTTTGCTCTACTTTTCACTGAAGTTACTTTTTTGAGTTGTTGGTTTAATGATAGACTGCTAGCTTGTTGACATTTTTCAACTTGATCCATCCTACCAGAGGACTTCACAGAGGTATCCCAATTTCCTGTGTTCTGTATATACAATGTAGAGGGTTTGTAGCAAGTATCCACAACTGAATGATTTGACATTTTCCCTAGGGCTTCTAGTCTGCAACTAAGCCTTCCACCTTTCAGTACTTTGCCTATATAGTCTAATGAATGATTGGTCTATGACAATATTGTTATATAATAGTTTGACTTTATCACTTTTTGATGTTTAGTGTGAAGATTATATGATACCTACAAACAGTGACAAGAAGAGATGGGTGCTAGATGTTACCTGATGTGAACCACAGCAGCCAACAGGCTTGCATCCATGCAACAGTCATCCCAGGGCATCTCCTAGAACTAAAAAAAAGGTTAGACAGTTTCAAGATATGTCTAGATTTTAATAACATTAAATATACTGAGGCATTTTACCAAGTTGTCTAGCTTCTTAATGACCCTAAATGTGGCTGAAACCTTTTAAGAACTTGCTTAGGTCCTAATGTCAGTGTTGGTAATAACTGTGAGTGAAAGAAGGCAGTTTCATTTTGCTATGTGGTATAAATTCCTTTGTTGATGATACTACAATCATTTAGTGGGCTTGGAGTGATCAAACACATCACACCTGGTCAAGTAAGAAGTAGCTTTGACCAAGTGTTATGGTGTTGGACTCAGTATAACTTGTCCTAACCCTAAACAATATGGCCTTGGAGAGTGCATTGATATTGATGTCAGTCTTGGTTAAAATAGATGAAATAAAGACAATGAATACTCAAGGTAGCAAGCCTTGAGGAGCCATTGCACTAGTTATCCAGAGAAAGCCCTTATATTAGGACTAACTAGAAGTGAAGACTAGAGAGCAGTATGATAACAAAGTGGTCAAAGCTAAGGGCTAAGTATTATATCTCACTAAGTATTTATACCTATTCTGCTAGTGCATGGACCATCTCTGGGGCTTAGGGAACTACCATAAATAGAAGTAGGGCATAGAGCATGCTTACTGAGAATATGACCAAGCAGGCCATGCAAATAAGGTATGTAGAAGAGGCTATGTAGAATGGAAGCATCAGAGTTTAGGGTAAGTGGAAATTAAACCATATTCCCAGCCATGAGGCCAAGGAGATCCCATTTAGAGATCTGCCATAATCAGATCTGACCCTTATCTAGATTGAGATCCAGATTCATTGGAGATTATATCAGGAAATGACTCTATTATCTGAGATACTAGATCCAACCATATAAGCTATGCCCAAACCATAATGAGGGAACTCTGAATAGCAATTTAACCATATCCCAGGGTTTATCCTTGTTTGACATAGAAGTCTCATGGTCATGTGCTTGTCATGTGACTCTTCTGCTAGTGAACTATTTGTTCATAACAGAGAATCCTAATATGATTTTACCTAGAATATGTTTACCACTGGGTGAATATGAATATTAACAGGGAGTTGGAGTTTAACTATGTTAGGGAGAACATCAATGATAGTATAGGATCCTATCCATTTCTGTAATAGTTTCCTGAAAAGGTACAGAAGTAATAGATGTTTAGTAGATAACTATACTTTTTGCCCTACTTGGTAATCTAGAGCTGTAGACCTTTTTGATTCTGCTTGCTTGACCATTCTTTCTTTGGCCTTTTCAAGTGATTGTTAAATCTGCTTATGGGATCTTTTCATTTCATGTGCAAATGAATAAGATACTTTGCCTTTAAAATCCATTCTTGGTATAAACTTCTTGATAATTGCAGATGGAGTAGAGTTTGTGGCCATGGAGAAAGAATTGTTATGTGAGAATTCTGCCAATTTAATCCAGTTCATTCAAGATTCCTGTTTTTTTGCTATAAAAGTACACAAGTACTATTCTAACTTATGGTTTATTCTTTCAGTTTGACCATCAGTTTGAAGGTGAAATAAAGTGAAAAGTTTTTGATGAATACCAAGGGAGTGGCATAACTCTTGGGTGAAAGTAAAAGTGAATTGAGGTCCCCAATCTGAAACTATAGAAGAAGGAAGTCTATGATAACACCAAACATAATCTCTAAATAATGAAGCTAAATTGGATAAAAAGATAATTGTAAAACAAGAAATGAAGATCACCTTTTTAGAAAATCTATCAATCACCACTAGGATGACATTGTATTTTTTAGATTTAGGAAGTTCTGTAATAAAATCTGTGGAAATATCCATCCAAGGTTTAGTAGAAATTGGAAGAGAAAGTAATTTTCCTGCTGGTGCTTTTTGTGAATTCTTTTTGAGGGAGCACACTTGGCAGGATCTAATATAACTATAAGTGTCTTTTTCCATGTTTGGCCAATAAAAGAATCATTTTAATAAATAAACTGTCCTTTTTTATCCCCCATGGCCTGCAATAGGGGAAACATAACACAGATGAAAAGCTTTCATTTATAAATCTTCTAGAATAAATATAGTGTTGCTTGTACTGTAAACTAAATAGCCTTTATCTGCATTATAATACAATCCAGGTAGTTCATTGTCCAGCAGAGAAGTAGTGGCAGTAACCTTATTGAAAAGAAAAGAATTAAGAAGGTGGGAAGCATGGGTAGGAAGAGAGAGGAAATAAGAGGGGGAAAGAACCACAACATCTTTGTTAGGCTCATGTAGAATAAGACTATGATTAACCCAATGTAAAAGGGCATCAGCACACCCATTGAAGGTGCCTGGTTTATAAATAATAGTAAAGTGAAATTCCATCAAAGTTTCTACCCATTAAGCTTGTCTGGAGATAAGATTCTGTGGTTTCTGCCAGTGTTTCAAAGCTTGATAATCATTTTAAATTTCAAAATCAAGCTAATCAATAAGGAGATGGTATCATTTTTTGAGGGCATAAATAACCACCAGCAATTCTTTATCATATATTGGGTAATTCTTTTTAGCAGGCACAAGAGAATATGAGAGATATGCTGCAGAATGCCATTGACCATCAACCAGATAAGAAAGAACAGCATTAGTGGCAATATCTGATGCATTAGTTTTAATCCAAATGGATTTAGAAGAGTTAGGGTAAACAAGAAAAGGGGCTGTGCTCATGATGTTTTTAAGGGTAACAAATGCTTTTTTCTGAGCAGCCTCCCAAGAAAAAAGTCTATCTTTTCAGGTAAGACCATTTATAGGTCTTGCAATATTAGTAAAACCCTGAATGAAATATTGATAATAGTTTGCCAAATCAAGAAATGCTTGGACTTGTTTTACAGTGCAAGGTACAGGTCAATATTGAATGACTTTAACCTTGTTTATCTGCATCTTGGCCCCATCTTTAGATACTACCATTTCCAGATAATCCATCTTTTCTTGCATAAAGTGGCATTTGGATGGTTTGAGGAAGAGATTATAATCTTGTAATCATTGTGTTACACTAGGCCCAGGTAGGGACAGGTGTAGACCTTGCTGTGAAGAGTGGAAGAGGCACTACCAAAGGTAAGCCTCAAGATGAAGTGGAAGGTAACAAATGAAGTATTGTGCCTTAGTGGTACTAGCTATACTCCCAGGGGCATGCCAAAGTCAGATACTGATGACTCTCTGGAGAAGTGCCAGAACACAAGTAGTGGATTTCAAGTACTAGGTACAAGGACAAGGAGATGTAAGAACTGTGAGGTAATCACAAGGTAGAAGTAGTGTAAAGAGAAAGGAGATAGGAAGTATGTCACTTTATAATACAACTAAGAAGGTTCAAGCAGAGATGACTATGGTAATCATGCTGACAAATGATGAGTAAGGTATCCATGTGGAAATGAATGGAAAGTGATGGAACAATTATGAGTCAGTTAATTGAAAGATAAAAGACCTGGGCAAAGAGCATAACAAGAGAGTGGTCTGGGCAAGGCCAGAGCATGAAAAAAGCGAAATTAGTATGTGAAGGTGAACAAGAAAGCACCTGAGGTGTGAGAAGAGCAGAAACTATGTGGTAAGGCAAGAAGAAAAGAGAAGAAGAAAAGAAGAAAAGAGAAAATCATAATACATTGTAGTACTTGATGAACCAAGGTTGCATGTTTCTGTTGGGACTTTCCTTTTGAAAAAATGATGATATCATCAATGTACACCATGACAAAAGCCCATAAATCATGGAAAATATCATTGACCATTGTTTGAAAAGTGCCTGAACTATTGTACATTCCAAAATACATTACCACTGGTTTAAAAGCACCTATTGTTATGAAGTGACACTCCAGCACTAAGAGTCAGTCACATGACATCACATGATCATGCACAAGATACCCTATTTTAAGCTTAACCCTAGTCTGTGGTCTATTTCCTTTAAAAGTATTTATTATTCCTTTCCCTCAGCAGTGGTCATGTGACCATAAGTCACCTGACATGGATCTTCCCAGGATCTTCCCTGGGACTGCCCTCCATCTTATTTCCATGGATCTTATCTGATCTGGATCTGAATCTGGATCTGGACCCTAGATATATCTGTGGCAGATCTACAGATTGGATCTCATCTGTGGCAGAGATCTCCGTCCTCATGGTGCAAGCACCTCTGACCCTGCATTCTATTCATAGATTACTTCTCTTCCATTCTCCCATATCCACATGGCCTTCTACCATACTCTTAATCTCTACTCTATGCTTTTCCCTTATTGTTTCTTATCTATTAACCCAGGGTCTAGGGCATTCCCTGATTAGGTAGCACATGTAATTAGTCAGCATGGTCCATGTGCAGGATCCTCTAATATATAAAGGCAAGGGTAGGCAAGCTGGAATTTCCCAGTCTTGCTTACTTGAGTCTTGATCTTGATTCAGTCCTACTAGCATAGGCATTAGTCTATTGCCCCTTTGACTCTTAGCCTTATTAGCACTTGCTTACAAGTGCCTTGGCTCTCACTTTCATCTCACCATGCCTAGTTCCTGGCCACTAGCACAAAAGCCAGATAGCAAGATTAGAAAGGCACTTTCCAAGGGTTAGAGTTAGGAAAGTCAATGCATCAAGAGTTGCATTTCACCTATAGGAGTGGTAAATGCCCCTTTTCATTCATTATCTTGATGTAGATGAATGTTATTGTATCTTTAGTGAAGATCTAATGTTATAAACATGTCAAATCCTTTTAATCTATCTATTAGCATGGAAATCAAAGAGAGAGGATATGAATTCTTGATGGTTTATTCATTTAAGTATCTATAATCAATGACCATTCTTTTACCTCCATCTTTCTTACTAATAAAAAACACTGGTGATATTTGAGAAGATTTTGAAGGACAAATGTATCTCTTTTTCATTTCTTTTTTAATAAAATCCCTAACCTCTTTTATTTCAGTATCAGATAAGGGAATAACACAACCTTTTTTGGGTATAAATCCCTCTTTTAGTTCTACCACATGATCCCACAGTTTTCTGATTGGCATTCTTTCCAATTTTTTCTGCAAAAAGATATCAAGGAATTGCCAAAATTCTTTTGATACCTGTGTTTTTAATTCTTGGATTTCTTGTGACTGGACTGGAATACTATGCTTGATCTGAATTGTTTTTGTTGCCAGTCTATATCAGGGTTATGACATTTGAACCAGTTATATCCTATGATTAAATCCAAATTTGAACCTAAAACTGATACTAGTGCTTTGATTTCTTTATTGTGTCACATATCATTAGCATCTATAAAGCTGATGCAAAGCTTTACTTTGCTTTGAAGGTAACCTCCCTTGCCTTCTGTTCCATCTGCATTTAGTACCATTACCTGTTTTGCCAAAGATATAGCCATTATTTGATGTTTTTAAACAAATTTGAGATTCACAAAGATAATAACTGTACCTGAATCTAAAAGAGCAAAAGTAGTACCACATTTTACCCAATTATTTCTTTTCTACCTTTAACTTGTGTTTCTAAGGCAAACTTGTCTCATCCTGGTATTTCTGATTCAAGGGTTTTATAAATATCTGTTAAAGGTAAATTTCAAATGATAAAAGGAAAAAAAATTTCTTTTTTGTTTTCTAAGGAATTAAGCACCAGTTTATTGCCTCTGGCTGAGCTCATATGAGACCCCTCATAGGCAGAAGAAAACTGTTTATTGCCAAAAGTAGAAGAATTAAATGTTATAACAGAAGAAAAAAAAGAAAAAAAAAAGAAAAAAAAGGACTTTGGTTATCTTGATTAACCAAAGTTCTATTTATTTTAAATTCTTCACTTGATTTGTGAAGGTAACTTGCCAGTATGCCCTGGCTGCCTCTCCATACATGCTATTCTCTAAGATTTCTTCTACCCTGGAGATTCTTGCTGCCTTTTCTCTTTTAGCTTCCATTGCTAGGGTTCTTATATCTACAAAGGGAGCCTTGTAAGTGTTTTGTTTCCCTGATACCTCTTTAAAATTCCCAAAGGTCAATATCTGCCTCTGGGATATGGCCCTATTATTTGCCAGGGCACCAGCCTGTGTTTTACATGGATTAAAATCAGGAGAGGAGATAAATGGAAGATTGGTGTAGCAGTTCTTGGCCAAGTGTCCCTTTTGGTGACACTTAAAGCATTTCTTGTCAAATCTCATTGCATCTATCTCTGTTGGGGCCCCTCAGCCCAGCTGAGTTCCAGTAGCCATAAACTGCTGAGGGGATTACCAGGGTAGTTAAGAATGAAATTGATTCTGAGAAGCATAGGGAGGTTAAGAAGTAAAATGGTTAGAAGGAGTAGGGAGGGGTCTGGACTGGGAAACCTTGAGGCAGGAGCTCTTTAATCTACTGCCATGCATTTAAAGACATGACCTATTGTTCTGAATTATTCTATTAGATCTTGGTAGTTTTCCTTGACTCACTGCAACATTGCCTGCTGATTGTTATAAATGAACAGTTCAGATGCACAAGAGTCACATGACCATCACATGACCATGAGACTTCTATGCCAGATTGAGCCAAACCCTAGGCTATGGTTAGTTTTTATTAAAGTATACCTTGACTAAAGGATTAGCACAGGATTAGCAGCAGATCTCAGATAATGGTATCTTCCAATCTAATCTAGAAGACATCTGATCTTGAATCTTAGATCTGGATCTAGATTGATGGATCTGATCTATGGCAGAGATCCAGATGGGATCTCCTCAGCCTCAAGGCTAAGGTGCTGTCTTTATATCCATTGACCCTGAAGTTTTCTCTTCTATTCTTGTACTTTTTTTCCATTTAGACCCTTGATACACATGGCTACTTAGTTATATCCTCTACCCTCACCCCATGCTCAGTTACCATTTTAGTATTTATCTCAGACAGGCTTGGTGGTCTGTGCACCACCCTAGATAGTATAAATAGGTCACCCATGTAGCTTTTAGCTCCCCAGCTTTGAGCACTTTGTTTGTTTAGCCATATAGGCATCTCAATAGACAAGCTAGTGTTTGGACTTTGCTCCTTAGGCTTAGCTACCCTGAGTATCCTCCCTTTCTAAGACCTGCACTACATTTAGGGTCAGGCATATATCATTCTACCCTCTTATTCTTCCATTGACACTGACATTGACATCAGTACAACCCCAAGGTCCACATTGGGTTAGGTTTATTGCTTATCTGCACAGGTGCACCATATTGCCACTGTAACACTGATAGATTCAATATTGCACCTGTTCCCTGAGAAGCTTGTTGACATGCTTTCAAGAGATTTCAGAGTCCCTTCTTAGCACCTTGAGTTCCTGAATGTAATCATCAATCTTAGAGGAGTAACACAGAGTGTTACAAACAAACAGTTTGCTAGCAGAAGAGTCACATGACAAGCACATGACCATGAGACATTCTTGCCAAAACAAGACAAATCCTAGAATATGGTTGAGTTATTTATTCAGAGTATTCCCCTGGGGTTTAGGCACAGCTTATGGTTGGATTTAGCATCTCAGATAACAGGTGCATCTCCTGATCTAATCTCTGATGAATCTGAATCTCAATCTAAATGAGGGTTAGATCTGATTGTGGCAGATCTCTAGATGAAATCTCCTTGGCCTCATGGTTAAGGGCATGATTTAATCACCACTTACCCTGGACCCTATCCTTTTATTCCACACAGCCTCTCCATTCTACATATCTTATCTGCATGGCCCATTGATTATATTCTTAGTAAGCATGCCCTATGCCCAACTTCCATATTTAGTATCTATACCCTAAGCTCTGATGGTCTGTGCACCATCCTAGATAGTATATATAGTAGGTAGTACCTTGGTTAAGGCTCTCCAGCCTTAATCACCTGTTATACTGTACACTGTCCTCTGCCAATACATGGGCATTCCAGGCAGTCTGGCTCCTTAGAGTTAACCCTTCCTTAAGTCATTGTTCAGCTCTCTTTCCAACCAAATCCAACACCAAACCTGTATATCCTCTCAAGGCTGGACACTGTTTAGGGTTAGGAAGTGTTGTTCAGAAGATTGACACCATAACACAGAGCTTCCAATTTTTTGAGCACCTCATGGGCTAACTCATTAATGTGAAAGTAACCTTTTAATTTTTTGGCCAGGTTTTTCCATTCTGGCTATTTCCTGCTTTCTAAACACTCCTCCAGATAAATTTGAACAAAGTCCTTTACCTTTCCATTAAGTCTTGATAGAACCACTGCCATCAAAACCCAATTGTTTTTCCATTTCTGGTCCAAAGACCATACCTGCATTTTTGTCCACCATAACCTCCACTTCTTTCTTTCTCTGTCCCACTTTCCAGGATTAGCAACCTTCTTTGCCCCCCTTAGCTTTTTCAACAGCTTTCCTATGTTTTCTTCTCCTAATATTTTAGACCTGAAAAAAGTAGATTAAATTGGCTGGAATAGAGAACCTGACCACCCTAGTTCACTCTATCTCTGTGGCTTCTGGGTTGAAAAGGTTGTTTCCTGAAGTTGGTGCTCTGGTTCTTATTTATCAGGACTTGACTCACTTATGGTAAATGGTTGATTTTCTTCCTCCTTGTCTACCTGTATCTTCTCCTTGAACACTTGTTTCTGTGCTAAAGCAGACATGGCAAGAGTGAGCTAAAGATCTGATAATGCAAGGGGGTTTTGTGATTCTGAAGCTCTTTCTGGGAGCTTTTAGTACTAATAAGGGATGGAGGAACTGAATGAAATGCCAACTAGCATTGATCTTTTCTATGGTACCTCTGTGTACATGACCTCAAGACTAAGTAAAGACAAGTAGTTCCTTTAAATGTAGAGGAACTAGAACTAGGCAAGAATAAAAAGGAGACTTGAACTTGGAAAAGCAACAAAGGCTCAAGTACACAAGATTGGAGAGTTCCAGCTTGCATGCCCTATTTATATAGGCTACATATATGTGCATAGACTGTGTAAGATGGGCTGGCCCTAAACTAATGTACAGTAATACAATCAATAGCAAAATAGAAGTGGGGACCTAGAAATACATGCCTGAAACATAAGATATGACCTTATAGCCTAGACCAGTCTAGACCAGTGAAATGTGAAGATGTAAAGAGTTAAAAAGGTGAAAAGGTGAAGAGGTGAAGGTATGAAAAGGTCATGTGATATGACAATGTAAAGAATAAACATAGTGTTAGAAATGTGAAAAAATTAAAGTATAAAAAAGTGCATTATAACACTAAAGCCTATTAGTGGTGGCAATCTTCCTATCTCTAGCCCTCTTTTCCTGAAAATCCTATTCTGTTCTCCTATCAAACTTGTCAAACCTTCTTTAAAACAATTCTCTTTCTAATTTGTCTCTGAAAATCCTAGTATGGCCTTATTAATTAGATTCTTTAAGACTTCCTCATGCTCCCAGGGATAAGTGCATCTAATGGGCATAAAACTATATGTGACCTTTGATATTTCTTCTACTGCACAGATAGAGTATAGAAGTCTTGCACAAGTGAAACACTAACTAGTATCCTTGATTTTTCTGAGCACCTCTATGTACACTGCCTTGAGACTAATAAAGACAAGTAATCCCTTTGAACTTAGAGGGTTAAAAACTAGGCAAAGAATAAAGAGGAAATTTGGACTTGAAAAAGCTACAAGGCTCAAGTGCACAAGACTGGGGAGTTTCAGCTTGCATATCCTGTTTATATAGGCTACAGATATGTACACAGACCATGTAAGATGGGATGGCCCTAAACTATTGTACAGTAAGGTATCCAATAGTGAAAAAGAAGCTAAGATCTAGAAATACACATATAAAACATGAGATGTGACCTCATAGCCTAGATCAGTCTAGACCAGTGAAATGTGAAGATGTGAAAGGGTGAAATGGTGAAAAGATAAAGGTATGAAATAGTCACATGATATGACAATGTAAAGAGTAAACATGGTGTCAGAAATGTGCAAAAAGTGACATATGAAAAAGTGCATTATAACAGTAGAGAGAAAAGAGTATTTGGATTTGATTTATAGCCTTTATATTAGCCTTTTTCAAGTAAAAATGAACTGTATTGGCAGAAATGGGCTAATTAATGATATTGGTAAAGGTTTTGATTACTTAAATGGCATTTTTGGCTTTTTAGAGATAATAAAATGTTGGAAACAATAAATATTGTAGAAGAAAGTTTGAAAAAATAATCCCCAATAGCTTTGAAAAAAGTAAAATACTTTTTGAAATAATGTTTGAATATGGCAAAAGTGCTGTGTTATGCCTGATTTAGATAGGGATAGACATAGCTCTTTAAAAATATGGCAAGAAGTTCAGTTTCAAGGCCTTTTATGGAGCAGTGACTAAGGAAAAACCTAATATATCTTGCACTTGCTATGATATAACTAAGAAAAGCTTAGCTGGAAGCTATAGCAGGGAACAATAAAGAATTAGGCTTAATATTGATAGATAAAGTAATGAATTGGATCTAATTACATAGAAATACATGTATTAGAACTAGACTATTGTTATGGACTAGCTTGCATAGGCCCTACATCTAATTCTAATCTAAACTGCCTTGGGTTTATGTCCGAGTTGAAGTCAGATTTAAATAAGAGTAAGGGTAATAAGAGTAAATGCCTAACTCTAGATGAGATATAGGACTTAGAGAAAGGGAATACTCAGGGTAGCTAGGCCTGAGGAGCAAAGATAAAACACTAAAGTGCTTATTGAGATGATTAGATATCTAAACAAACAAGTGCTCAAAACTGGGAAGCTAAGAGCTATATAAGTAGCCTATTTATATTATTTAGGGCAGTGCACAGATCACCAAGCCTATCAGAACTAAATATGAATATGAAAGTAAAGCATAGGGCAAGGGTAAAGGATATGACTAAAAGGCCATGCATATTAAGGTATAAAATGGAAAAGAAGTCTAAAAATGAAAAGAAAGACTGCAGGATTAACAGATATGAAAACAGTATCTTAGCCTTGAGGCTAAGAAGATCCATCTGGATTTCTGCCACAGATTAAATCCATTAATCCAGATCTAGATCTAAGATCCAAGATTAGATGTTATCTAGATACAATTGGAAGATACCATTATCTGAGATCTTGCTGACTAATCCTGTGCTAATCTCTTAGTTGAGAAATACTCTGATAGAGCTAATCATAGCCTAGGTTTTTACTTAATCTGGAATAGGAGTTTCACAATCACATGATAAACACATAACTCTTGTGCATTTAAACTTGTTATTTATAACAACTATAAGAATATGGAAAGAAAGAAGTAGTGTAAAAGACTATAGTATTAAAGCACTACTTTGTTATGCACTGGCACTACTTAGCTAAGGGTTATTTTTCATTTTTACCCTAAGCTAAGTCTTCTTCCCTATTTAGTACCACTTTAGCCCCTTTTCTTCATTTTAACTTATCAGATACCATATTATGTGTCTGGTCTAGCCTGGTCTAGCCTTTTACCTTATTGTAGCATAGTCTTTTATAATATCATGGCCTAGCCCTCTGATATTATATCTTATTGCTGCTTTGCTTTCTTTTTACTCTTTACTTCTTATTTGCCATTGGTTTCTATTTAGTTCCCCATTGCCCTATTTCCTTATTTAGCTTTGTTCTCTGTATACTAGCTATTTTATATACTCCTCATGGCCTGGTCCATGCACAGTAGATAGTAATATATAAAGAAGGGCAAGAATATAGACTGGTTCTCCAGTCTAGAGCACTTGTTCTCTTATTATCTTGTTATCTTGTGCTTGCTAGGCTGCCACTCCTTTGTTTCCTTCAGTATGGGCACTCCCCAAGGTTGTTCCCTCTTGGTTTAATCAGAATCCATAACATACTTCTTATACTATACAAAAGATTATTATTGGCCTAAAAGAAAATTGGAATTTACATAGGATTAGCAAGAAAAGGGATATGCTTTATAAGCCTAACAAATGAAAATAACAGATCAAATCAAATAGATCAACAAAGCACATCAGAAATTTGGAATAATAATAATAAAATATGCTTTATAAGATTTGAAATGGAAGATTGCAAATACAGTGGCATAGAAAACTGTTCCAATATTTGCATATTTTGCATTAAATGTGATAGTATTCAATAATATATAATTATTATCCTATACTATAAGTATATAAAATATAGTACTTACTCTTGGGTTTCTGCCTATTCAAGAGTCAAATAATTTGGTTGTTTTTTGATAAAATGGCTGTTATGGTGCCAATCTCTGAATAATCCATCCTAATCCTAAATAGTCTGCCTTGAGAGAGTGCATCAGTTTTATTGTTGGATTCAGATTGAATAGAATGAAGATTGATATATGAACTCAGGGTAGCAAGGCCTGAGGAGCCATATCACAATATTAGGAGGAAATGCCTGTATTGGTAAGGCACTAGATAATGTACAAGATAACAAAGTGATTAAGGCTGGGAAGCCAAAACCAAGGAACTACTCTACTATTTATACTAGTTTAAGGTGTACACAGACCACCTTCAGGGTTAAAAGAACAACTAAATAAGGAACTAGGGCATAGGGTGTGCTTACTGAGAATATGACCAATGGGCCATGTGGTAAAGATGTGTAGAATGGAGAGGCTATGTGGAATATAATGGTAG
>JBBPKN010001430.1:0-16490 GCA_038089275.1 Pulveroboletus cf. rosaemariae | reverse complement strand
GAGGGAATGGAGATATGAAAGGAGTTGTCTCATAAGTGAAGCAGGTGCCAATGCATCCTGGATATGAATGGAGATGTCAGAGGAGACAATGTCAAATAATGTCAAACTGAAACTAAGTGATGACAGGGAGAAGCATGGCACAAAGGAACAGGAACAGAAAGTGAGGTCAGAGGAACAATGAAGTTGTATCAGAATGGTATGGAGTTAGTATAGGTAAAGTTGTAATCAATCATTAGGTAGGAGAAGACAGAGGTAAAGGGAACTAGGAACCATGCAGCTTAAAGCATAGAAGCAACTGGAGTTGCATTGGAGACATAGTGGAGTTGATCCATTGGCATGGGATGTGACAGTATTCCCCTCTTAAGGCCTGAACCCCTGAAGGCTGTGAAGTATGTGCTCTTGATGAATAAGTGAGCAGAGTGGGCATTGGGGTTTAGCTGGCCAGAAAACCATAAAAGCAAATACCACCCCAGAGACTTCCACACTAGTATTCCTTATCATGTCTTTATTCACTAACATTCACATCTGGTCTGATGAGTGCCTGGAGGAGCATGTTGAAGATGAAGAGGAGCTTGGTAACATGAAGTATGCTGAGTGGAAGTGGTGGGGAAAAGTTAGGAGAGAGAAGAAGGCTTGGAAGAAAGCAGAGAAGGCTTGAAAAGCAGTGGTGGCAGTCTGGAAATGGGTGAGTATTGAAAATGGGGTTGGAACCTAGCACTCAAACACTGGCTTAGGTGGAGGAACTTTGCCAAGCCCAGGAGGTGGGGTTAAGTAATGGCAATGGCAAGAGGAAAGTGGAAGAGGGACCAGGGTGCTGGAGGTGCAATGACTGGGAACTGGAGTACCAGGTGGGCCCAGGCAAGTCAACATCATGCCTTGCCTGAATAGAGGCAAAGGTGAGGGGTGACTGCCCTGGCCAGGAGAAGCCAGAGAGAAAGTGGAGACAGAAGGTGGGAGAGGAAGGGATGACTGATAGCAGGGCAGACTCAGAGAAGACAGAGGAGGGTCTTTGGCAGGTGGCTGAGGGCTGTTATCTGATGGGGGCATCAATAAGGGAGGTGGGCCAGAAGGTACAGTGAGAGGCCAAATGCAAGAACCAGCTGCTGGAGTGGCTGGTTGATGCATTGGGAATGGCATGGGTGGAGGAGACCAGAGAAGCCAGGAGTTTGGGGAGCAAGAACAGGGAGGTGGACAAGGTGGCAGTGGAGCTGTTGGAACTTTGTGCAGAGATTGGCAAAATTTCCATGGTAGACAAGGAGATTGAAAAGGTGATCTTAGAATAGATAGAGGGTCTTGTGATTAGATTACTAGATCCACTACAGTTGGTTAATTATAAGATGGCCTGGATTTGTCTGGATAACAGAGATGAAACTTCTCAATGATCTCTGAAGTGTGCCCTAATTCAGTGGCAAGGAGCCACAAGGTCTCCTCATCAGTATCCTCATAACCTAACCACTTAACCAAATATAGTAATTTGAAGTTCCTTTGCCTACGATCTATCTTTGAGTCTAGGATTTCAGAAATCTCAAACTCTGGTTCACTGTTAATCTTGACTGGGGGTGAAGGTGGTTACATGCAATCTGGGATCACGTTGGAGACAGAGGGTTCAAGTTGAGAAATATAAAAGATTGGATGAATGGACTTTATGTTCTCCAGGAGACAGAGTGTGAAGGACAGCAAGCCTGCCTGAGTGATAATGGAATAAGGATCTAAGTTCTTTTCAGTGAGTTTCTTGGAAGGCCACATAGTCCTAAAGTACTTAGCCTTGACAAATACCTGGTCACCTACTTTAAAGTCTGGTGCCAGAGATCATTGGGCATCTGCAGGTCCTTGGTATCTGACTTGGGTGGCAACTACTTCTTCCTGCAGAAAGGTGTGGAGAAAGTCAAGGTCTATGGCATATTCTCGAGCTTGGGTGAAGATAAGATTGCATTCCAGATACACAGAGATGTTTGGATGGTAGCCCTTGTTTGCAAAGAAAGGGAAAACACCTGTGGTAGCATTAGGGATGTTGTTATAGGCGAACTCCGCGAGGGACAGGAGTTTGGACCAGTTATCCTGTTGATAGTTGCAATAAACATGTAGATACTGCTCCAGGATTTGATTCATTCACTCAGTTTGACTGTTACCCTCTGGATGATACTTGGAGGTGAAGTGGAGATGGATATTGAGGGCTTGACCCAGAGAATGGAAGAAACGGGAAACAAACTTAGAACCTCAATTAAAGGTGATGTGGAAGGGAACTCCATGTTTGGAAAACACATGAAGTAAGAAGAGTTTAGCAAGCTTTGGAGAGGTCACCTTGTTGTCTGTAGGAATGAAGACACACTGCTTTGATAGATGATCTACAACAACAAGGATAGCAGAGTGACCAGAGGAAGCTGGGAGCTGTTCAATGAAATTTATAGAAATGGAATTCCATGGCTTTTCTGGAATAGGGAGCTGCTTGAGGAAACTATAGGGTTTGTGATGGGGTACCTTAGCACAGGTGCAAGCTGTACATGAAGAAACATATTTCTTGACAAATGCTCAAATGCCAGGCCAGGTATACTCTTGGCAAATGAGCTCCAGTGTCTGATTCTGACCAAAGTGTTTAGATAAGGGGTGGTTGTGCTTGTAGCAGAGGACCCAGAGTCAGAGGTCAGAAGCATCAGGAACATAGATGCAGTTGTCCAAATGCAAGAAACCTCCTGGATCTCTAGACCAACAAAAGTCAGATGGGAGGATACTGGCCAGTGGATAGAGGTGGTAGAGTCAAAAGAGAGTGCCAAGATGATGTCACAATGGAGGGTTTCGATATCAAAGAGGGATGCAGACTGGAAGACCAGAAATGCTAGGGAGGAAGCCTGGAGGGATGCAGCAAGTTGTTCCTGTGTGAACACAGGCCAGAAGTTATGTGGATTGACAAGGGCATAGTTGCCATTCCCTGCACTGGGATAGATGTCCCATTGTCTAGTTAGAGTATCAGGTTTAGCACCTAAATGGTCAGGGCAAAAATGGATGATCAGAATAAACTGAGAGAGAAACTCTGACCACCAGGCTTGCTGGTGGGTCAGAAGTTTAGATGTAGTGAAATATTCCAGGTTCTTGTAATCAGTGATGACATTCACTGGAGAACTGGAATCTTTGAGGTAATGATGCCAGGTCTTGAACACAGTGAAAATAGCAAGAAGCTTCTTATCATGGATATCATAGTTGAGTTCTGGTGCAGTGAGCATACATGAATAGAAAGTGACAGGGCAGACCTCATTGTCCAGGGACCAGAGTGAGAGGATTTCAGCAATTGCATAGTCAGAGGTGTCAGTCTTAATAATAAGAGAAGCATTGGGGACTTAATGGGTCAAAATAGGAGTGGAAGTAAAAGCATCCTTGAGGCACTGTAAAGTAGCATGACAAGAAGTGTCAAAATCCCAACAAACAGACTTGCGGGTAAGGTAAGTCAGGGGAATGACAATGTTGGAGTAGCCCTGAATGAAGTGGCAGTAGAAGTTAGCAAAATCAAGGAAGAACTGGATATCTCTAATCTTGTGAGGCTCAGGCCAATCCAGGATGGATTGAATCTTGTTAGGGGACATCATGAGCCTGGAAGGAGAGAGTAGATACCCAAGATACTCAGTGGAATTGGTATAGAATTCATATTTCTTGGGTTTGGCAAAGAGGCCATGCTTCTGGAGGTGGCAGAGGACTTCACAGACATGCTTGGTATGCGATGTCCAGTCAGTGGAGAAAATTAGAATATCATCCAAATAAATGATTACCAAAATATCTAGAAGATCAGCAAAGATAGAATTAATGAACTGCTGGAAGGCCACAGGGGCATTGGTGAGCCCAAATGGCATGACAAGCCACTTGTAGGAGCCATAGCACATATGGAAAGAGGTTTTCCACTCATTGCCCTCAGCAATATGAACTAAATGGTAAGCATGCCTAAGGTTGAGTTTGGTATAAATGATTGCATGGCTCAGAGCATCAAGGAGATTGGAGATGTGCAGAAGGGGGTAGCAGTCTTTCTTTGTGATCTTGTTGAGTCCTCAGAAATCTACACATAACTGGAGGGATCCATCCTTCTTCCAGATGAAGAGCACAGGGGTAGCATAAGCAGATGTGAAGGGTCAGACAAACCCAGTAGCAAGATGTTTGTCTAGGAAAATCCTGAGTGCTTCAAGCTCAGAGGGTAACAGAGAATAGGTGGTGCCAACAGGCAGTGAGGTGCCTTCTTTCAGATTAATCTTCAGGTCAAATTTGTGGTAAGGGGCAAGAGTAGATGCCTTGCTTTTGCTAAACACATTGGCAAAGTCATGGTATTTCTGAGGAACACTGGAAAGGTCAGCTGGAGAAGAAGCAATGGAAGCAGAACAGAGATGACTCTCTGGGGATTGGGTTGCATCAGAGGCATAGCGGAGTTGACCCATTGGCATGGGATGTGACACAGTGTCAATCTCTGAATAACCTGTCCTAACCCTAAATGGTCTGCCTTAAGAGGGTGCATCAGTTTTGTTGTTGAATTCAGTTGGAATAGAATGAGAAGAGTGATGTATGGACTCAAGGTAGCAAGGCCTGAGGAGCCATCATGATGTTAGAAGAAAAATGCCTAATATTGGTAAGACACTAGACAATGTACAAGATAACAAAGTAATTAAGGTTGGGGAGCTGAAACCAAGGAACTACTCTACTATTTATACTATGTCTATGTGTGCACAGACCACCTCCAGGGTATAGGGAAATACTAAGTATAGGAATAGGGCATAGGGCATGCTCACTGAGAATATGACCAATAGGTCATGTGGTAGAGGTGTGTATAATGGAGAGGTTGTGTGGAATGGAAGGATAGGGTCTAGGGTAAGCAAAGATTAGACCATACCCTTAACCATTAGGCTGATAAGATCCCATCTAGAGATCTGCCACAATCATATCTGACTCTCATCTAGATTGAGATCCAGATTCATTGGAGATTAGATCAGAAGAGCACCTATCATCTGAAATGCTAGATTCAACCACATAAGCTGTGCCTAAACCCCAGGGGAATACTCTGATAGAATAACTCAACCATATCCTAGGATTTGTCTTGTTTTGGCAAGAATATCTCATGGTTGCATGCTTGTCATGTGACTCTTCTGCTAGCAAATGATACATTTGTAACAGTTAGTTCTGCCTCTCTGAGGTATAAGTACTATAGTCTTGTATGTTGTATTTTAGTATGAATATTGACATAAATGCCCTCTTGTTGTTGTTCTTACTCTGATCAAGCCCTTAGACTTACTCTGACCCTCTGAGTTACTCCAGAGAATCCCTGAGGCCAAGCAATATCCTTGAAGGAATCATAAAGTCCTACCCCCATGTCTAGGCTTGACTCTTCTTATCCTGCCTGTCCTTTTTGTTGAGCACTGAGATAGTCCTCTTCCCCACCTCTGACATCTATGTAAATTGAAACACCAGAAAGTGCAAGGGCACACCACATAAGGTAAAGCTGAGTCCCATTTGATCAATGAAACCCTTTCTGAATCCCTCTGGACTTCTCTGAAGTTATGACCTTCTCTGAGAGTTTCATTTAGAAAGGAACTGGGTATAAGTTTTAACAGGTGCCAATGCAATCTGGATACAAATGGAGATGTAATAGGAATTGTAAGGGAAGTGAAACATGAAACATTATCTTCTGAAGACAAATGAAGATAGAATTAGAGGTATCTAGGAGTGACTAATGACAGGTATTATTATAATGCAGTGGTTGAATACAAAGCTGAGATAAAACAGAAGGCAAGAACTAATGTTAAGAAAAGTGGAGTTAAAGCAGAGTAGCTTCAGAAAAGCTGGAGCAAGAACTATGGTAATAAGCAGAAATCATAAAGCAAAAAGCAAAAAGCAAAGCCAAAATTGGAATGAAAATGGAAAAGGAATAGAGTAGCTTCAGAGAAGCTAGAGCAATGGAAAAGATGTTGAAGAATTGGAGTTCCATAAAGGTGGGTCAGGGAGCTAGTGTAGCTTTGGCAAGCACTAAGTGCAAAGATCAAGGATAAGCTAGATCAGAACTGGATCAAAAGGGAATGGAGGGTTGGAGTTGCAACTGGAGTTGCATAAAGAAGGATCAGAGAGTCAGAGAGGCTGGCTGGAAGCACTAAGGTGTGAGTACTGCAGCATTAGCTAAGCAGAGACTTGCTAAAGGGATCAGAAATGGGTGTTATACTGGCAATAGCAGACTTTGTACAGCTAAGCTTCCTAACCCTAATCAAGGGCTTTGATGTTGTTGTTGGTATGGTAAGAGTGAAAGTGTTAAAACTTTCATCCCAATAAAAGGAGACTGTTAAAACCTATACCAAGATGGGTATACTTTTAACCAGTTCCTTTCTGAATAAAATCCTTGATGCTAAAGGAAAGGTCAGAACTCCAGAGGGCTCCAGAGGGCTTTGGGGGAATCTAGGAAGGGTTTCAATGGTCAAACAGAACTCAGCTTTACCTTATATGGTGTGCCCTTGCACTTTCTGGTGTCCTGATTTACATAGATGTTGGAGGTGGGTAAGAAGGCTGTCTCTATGCTCAATAGAAGAGACAGGCAGGACAAGGAGAGTCAAGCCTAGTCATGGAGGTGAGACCTTGTGACTCCTTTAAGGATATCACTTGGCCTTGGAGGTACTCTGGAGTAACCTGGAGGTTCAAAGTGGGCCCAAGGGCTCAAGCAGAGTGAGGATAAAGACAAGGGGATATTTGTTGTTTTTGTTGATATTTGTACTGAGGTACAAGATACAAAACAACAGTACTTATACCTCAGAAAGGCAGAACTATCTAGGAGTGTAACAAAGTGAGACAAGTGCAAACTCAGAAGTGAAACAGATGCCTAAATATCTAAGAAATGAATGGAGATGTCAGGGAAGACAATGTCCAATCATGTTAGACTGAAACTGAAGGGTGACAAGATGAGACAGGGGAAAGCATGGAACAGGAATGAAACAGGAATAGTGACAATAATGGTAACAGTAACTAAGACTGGTAATGGTAATGGAGTTATACCAGAATGGTCTGGAATGATGAAGGGAACTAGGGTAGTACTTAACTGGAGCAGAGATAGACTAGAAGCAGAATGGGGCAGAGTAGAAGCAGAAGCCCAGGGGAGCATATAATGCTAAGGGGCAGGAAGCATACATGTGTAGCTGGGGAAGACTGGAATGGTGACAGAGGGCCAGAGTTGCCTGGAGGGGTGTCATATCCCATGCCAATGGATTAACTCTGCTATGTTTCTAATGCAACTCCAGTTGCTTTTATGCTTTAAGCTGCATGCTTTCTAGTTCCCTTTACCTCCATCTCTTCCTATCTAATGATTGATTACAACTTTATCTATGCTAACTCTGTACCATTCCAATACAACTTCGTTGTTCCTCTGACCTCACTTTCTGTTCCTGTTCCTTTGTGCCATGCTTCTCCCTGTCATCACTTAGTTTCAGTTTGACATTATTTGACATTGTCTCCTCTGACATCTCCATTCATATCCAGAATGCATTGGCACCTGCTTCACTTATGAGACAACTCCTTTCATATCTCCATTTTCTCCTTAGGTAATCTGTCTCCCTGAGGTATAAGTACTGAAGTTCTGTATCTTGTACTTTAGTTTGAATATCAACCATAATACAATGTTACAATCCCCCCCCTGACCCCTCCTGCCTCATGACTTGACATCATACCCTACCCTAAAGTCCCTCAACTTACTCCATGACTTGATGTCATGCCTTTTGTTGGGAAAAAGCCCTATGGCTGATCCTGGACCTCTGATAGTTTCCAACCCCTTTATAAATCAGGGCACTTGGTACTAGCATAAGGGCACACCACATAAGGTGAAGCCAAGCCCTGTCCACTCTGGAGTACATCAAAATGTTTATAACAAGGGGAGTCAGAGGGCTAGAGTAGCTTACTAGATATGAAGACCAATTATAAGCAAGGTCGGAATGGGGTTGGAATTGGGTTGGAGGTCTGGGATATGACAGAAAGCTAAAGAGTATATATGAAAATAACACTATACTAGATGATACAAGTGCTTAAGACTGGGGCTTGAGACATGCTAGAGCTATAGTAATTATATAGTACTGAAAGATGCATGGACTAAGACCCTGATGGGAATTCTCCCACAGACCCTGAGGCACCATCAAATGAAAGAGAAGCAACTGTGAAAATAGCCAATGGCTGAAAAGAAGCAGTGCTTTTAAAATAAAAGAAGATAGTAATGAAAAGCAAGCTAAAGACATGAGGCTAATCCTATGTCTTGGGTCTAGACCTGTCATGTGACCCATCACATGCCTAGATAATATAAAAGATTAGATAACCACATGGTAAAGATAAGATAAAGTCATGTAACAAAAAATTGAAAAAGTGAACTATAACACTATTCTCTTTTTAGATCTCAGATTCCAGACAAGACACAGTTAATGGTACAGCATCCATGATGTTTTCATATGGTTTGAATAGAGAATGGAATTGAGAAAGGTCCATGATAAACAGTCAACAAGAAGCTAAAGGGTGCAGCTTGTGAAATTCCTCAATAAGCTCTGGGAAATTAGTTAGATTGTCTTTTGTTTGCCAAGTATGATCAATTTCACTATATCCAGTCCAATGGACCAAATATTCCAGTTGACCTTTATGAACATGAGAGTCCACAATGTAATTCACCTTGTATTCTTCATAATCTTTCTTGGTAATAATGATAGGATTGGGAGTAAGAATGTCTTGTTCACAAAGTGAAGGCAGATAGGGTTTAATGCATGAAATATTGACTGTACAATGAATATGCATTGTAGTTGGTAATTTGAGTCAGACTGCATAAGGAATAATGTTTATAATCTCAAAAGGATCTATTCACTTCTTGGACAATTTCTTCAAAGGGTACAGCAGTGATAGATTCTTTGTGGATAACAAAATTAACTGGCCCTTTTTATATTGTGGCACTGATCTAGTATTTTGCTTTTCCATACATTTTTTGGTTTCTTCTAATGCTTCCTTGACTTTTTTGAAAGATTTTGACATATCTCATAGGAAATGGAATGAGGGAACTGAATTAGGAGGTGCTTCAAAACTCAGACAAGGATGATATGTTTTCATGATTTCAAAGAAAGTGGTCTGAGTTGAAGTGGAGTATAAATTATTATGGTGGTATTCAGCAATTTTAAGCCAGTCAGCCCATTGCTCTTGTTATTTTGCAATAAAACTTCTCAGATATTGTTCCAATTCCTTATTGATCCTTTCTGTTTGCCCATCTGTTCTCAGGTAATATGCTGTGAAGATCTTCTGCTTGAATTGAAGAATCTCATTGAGCTGTCTGGTAAACTTGGAGACAAATTGGGGTCCATGATCTGATACTATTGTAGAAGAAAGACCATGTCTGGACCAGATGTGATCTCTCAAAAGTTCTGCTGTATAAAGAGATGAAAGAGAAGAAAGGCATGGAATAAAAATCACTTCTTTGAAGAAACAATTCACTACCACCATTATTGCATTAAATCCTTTTGACTATGGAAGTCCAGTAATAAAATCCACAGATATATCTTCCCATGGAGCTGAGGCTATGGGAAGATGATGTACCAGAACTATGGCTTCCAATCCCTTGGAAGTTGCACAAGAAGAACAATGAAAAACAAAGAATGCAATATCTTCATAGAAATCTGGCCAATAATAAAACCTGGCTAAAATATATCTGGTGCAATCCTGTCCAGAATGACCATTCAATGGTAAAGAATGAAATAGATTTAAAGCTTGAATACATAATGATTCTGGTATAAATATTTGTTTGTTTTGATTTAAATATACTTTATGTTCTGAACTATAACACCAGTGGGGAGAAAGGCATAAGTTCACTGATACTTGCTGAATTTGGGTAAAGAAAGAAAAAGAAAAAGAAACAACTTATTGGAAAATAAAGGGGGAAAGCATGACAATCTGTTTGTTTGATTCTGGTTTATTATCAAAATGGTCCTGTCATCAAGATAAGGTATCTGCCTTTCCATTGGTGGAACCTGGTGTTACATTAGGCCTGGGTAGGGACTAGCATAGATCTTGCTGGCAAGGGACAAGTAAGAGGCTTTGCAAGATATAAGCCTCAAGACAAGTGAATGAATAACAAACAAAGTATTATGCCTCAAAGACCAGCAACAGATGCAGGGCTATGCTGAAGTCAGATGCTAGGACAACTTATGCTTTAGACTGAAGACTGCCAGGTTAGAACAAGAGTGAATTCTGAGTACTAGGTACAAGAACAAGGGATATGCAAGGATCACAAGGTAGAAGTAGTGTAGAGAGAGAGTAGACAGGAAGTACACTACTTTATAGTACAGTGAATAGAGTTCAAGTGGTAACAACTACTGTAATCATGCTGATGAATGATGAGTAATCTATCCATATGAAAATGGATGAAAAGTAATGGAACAATTATAAGTCAGCTGATTAAGAGATAGAATACCTGGGCAAAGGGTATAACAAAAGAGTGGCCTAGGCTGGGCTAGGGCATGAGAAGAGCAGAATTCTATCATGAAATGTGAACAAGAAAGCACCTGCAGTGCATAAAGAGCAGAAGCTAGGATGAAAGCAAGAAAAATGAGAAATGAGGAAATATAATACCTGGTTTGTAAATCATCTTGAAATTAAATTCAGCTAATGTGGCCTGCCACCTAGCTTGATGGGAAGAAAGATCTTGAGAACATTTCCAATATTCAAGATTCTTGTAATTCATTCAGATCTTAAAAGAATTGCATTCAATTAAATAATGATGCCAATTACATAAGGCATGGATGATGGCAAGCAGTTCCTTGTCATAAATAGGATAGTTCAATTCAGCAGCATCCAAGGAATGTGAAATATATGCTGCTGGTTACCACAGACCATTGTTTTGTTGATAGAATAGGACTGCATCAATGGCAATATCTGATGCATTCATTTTGAGGTATATGGGTTTAGAAGAGTCAGGATAACAAAGGAGGGGTTCAGAGATGAGAATTTCTTTGAGACAAACAAAGGCTGTCATATAGGCTGATGTCCATTCAAATTTGACATTCTTCTTTGTAAGTGTTATTATTTTATTTTATTTTCATCATTTCTTTTATACTATTGCAGCTCTTCACATTGTCACATCTCATGACTTCTTCACTTCTTCACACTTTCACATTATCATGGATCTAGACTGGTCTAGACTCTGACATCATTTGACTCATCTTATCCACATGTGTTTCTAAATCCCCACTTTCTTATTGCCATTGGTTGGCTTACTATACATTAGTTTAAAGCCAGCCCATCTTACATGGTCTGTGCACACTTCTGTAGCCTATATAAAGAAGAGGTGCTAGACTGGTTAAACCCCAGTCTTGCATACTTGAGCTCTCTGCTTTAACAAGTTCAAGCCTCTTGTCTTTTTTTTATCATTTTTTTTGCCTAGTTTGTTGGCTCTATGCTCAAAGTCTTCATTAGCAGTAGTAGTTGAGTATCCTCAGGCCTCTGAAGAATATCAGCATTTCAGCACTAAGACAGTGCTTCAGTGAGAGTGTTGAGAGGGTGAGCTATATTAGTGAAATTAGAGACAATGTTAAAACTTATGCCCAGTTTTTTTCTGAATGAAACCTTTGATGCTGAGGGAAGATCATAACTCCAGAGGGCTCCAGAGGGATCTAGGAAGGGTTTCATTGATTGAACAGGACTTGGCTTTACCTTATGTGATATACCCTTGCACTTTCTGATGTCCCAATTTACATAGATGTCAGAGGTAGGGAAGAGAACTGTCTTGGTGCTCAATAGAAGGGACAGGCAGGATGAGGAGAGTCAAGTCTAGTTATGGGGGTGGGATCTTATGACTCCTTCAAGGATATCACTTGGTCCCAGAGATTCTCCAGAGTAATCTGGAGAGTTAGAGTGAGCCCAAGGGCTTGAATAGAGTGAGAATGAAGACAAGGGGGTGTTTATGTTGATATTCATACTAAGGTAACAGATTATCAAAATCCAAATACTGCTACTACTACTACTACTAGGTTGGAGTTTACCAGAAGGAAATGTGAGCTCTGAAGGTCTCCAGAGATTTCCGGAGATTTCCAAAAATGATCAAGTAGTCAAGTAGCAAGTTCTTCATCAAACAGGACTTGGCTTCAGTGCCCTTGCATAGCCTTGGTGTCCTGATTTGCAGCAGGCCAGAGATAGCAGAGGAGAGCTTGCTCAGGGCTCAACAAGAGAGATGGACAAGACAAAGAGTATCAAGTCCAGTCTTAAAAAGTGGAGTTATCAAGACTTATAAAAGGTAGCCAATAAGCTGGTTATGATCTCCAGCAGGGCTGGAGGGTCAGAGTAAGTCAGGGAACTCAGGTCAGATAGGGGTAGTAACAACAGTAAAGTTGTTACTTATCCCAAGTCAACATTAAGCCATAATGACTTTAATGCTGGAAACTCCAGAGTAATTTGGAGAGTTAGAGTAAGCTCAAGGGCTTGATTAGAGTAAGGATGACAACAAGAGGATGTTTCTGTCAATATTTGTACTGAGGTACAAGTTACAAAACTACAGTACTTATATCTCAGAGAGGCAGAACTATCTAGAAGTATAGCAAAGTGAGACAGGTGCAAACTCAGAAGCAAAGCAGATGTCTAAATATCTAAGAAACAAATGGAGATGTCAGGAAAGATGATGTCCAATCATGTCAGACTGAAACTGAAGGGTAATAGGATGAAACAAGGGGAAGCAAGGAACAGGAACAGGAACAATGATGGTAATGGTAATGGAACTGAGATAGACTGAAAATGGAATAGGGCAGAGTGAAAGCAGAGGGCCAGGAAAGCATATACTGATGAAGGGATGGAAAGCATACATGTGTAGCTGGTGCAGACTGGAATGGTGATGAAGTACTGGAGTTGCCTGGAGAAGAGTTAGAGGCTAGAGTAGCTTACTAGGTATGAGGACCAGTCATAAGCCAGGTTGGGATAAGGTTAGAATTGGGTCAGAGGTATGGGATATGACAGACAAATCAACAATATTAGTTCATGAGTCTGAGAAAAGCTTGAATTTGTTTGACTGTCTTGGGAATAGGCCAATTTCAAACTGCACTTATCTTGTTTAATTGCATCTGTACCCCCTTTTTAAACACAACCATTTCCAAATAATCAACTTGATCTTGGGCAAAGTAACACTTGAATGATTTAAGGAATAAATTGTGGTCATAAAGACAACCTAAAACCTCTGCAACAATTTCTAAATGCTGGTTGCAATTCTTGTTTTTAGTAAAAATCATAATGTCATTTACCATGGCTTGAAAAGTACTTGGTGAATTGCACATGTCAAAATACATGACCAATGGTTCAAAAGCTCCAATAGGCATTGTAAAAGCCCCTTTCCATTCATCACCATCCTTTATGTGAATATTGTTGTATCTCCAATGCAGATCTAGAGTAGTAAATATGTCTGCACCATTAAGCCTATCAATTAGTGTTGAAATTAATGGCAGAGGATAGTTATTTTTAATGGTATGTTTATTCAGGTACCTGTAATTAATTACCATTCTTTTCCAACCATCTTTCTTGCTAATAAAGAAGACTGGTGATGTTTGAGGAGACTTTGAGGATCAAATATATCCTTTTTTCATTTCTTTATCAACAAACTCCCTAACTTTAGTAATTTCTTTATTGAATAAGGGAATTATATGACCTTTCTTTGGTATAAAGCTTTCTTTTAGCTCTACTGCATGATCCTATGGTTTTCTGATTGGCATTCATTCTGATTTGTGCTGAGAGAAAACTGGTAAAAACTTTCATAATTCCTTAGGCAACTTTTTTTTCAATTGTGAACTTTCTTCTTTAGTTACTCTTCTTGATACAAAGTGATTATTGCAATCTGCTGTGCACCTAGGAAAATCTATTGTCTTTTTAATGCAATCAATTTCTGGATTATGGTATTTAAACCAATTATAACCTATAAGAAGGTCAAGTGTTTCCAGACTAGAGACATAGGCATTTAGTCTTTCTCAATGCCATGTCCTGTTCTTTTCTTTGATAGCTATATAAATTATAACATAGTGAGCAATCTTTCCAATATTACCTTCAGTTCCATCTGCATTGTAAACAGTTAGCAGTTTTCACATATTTTTTTCATATAGTCCATGTTTTCACACAAATTTTTGATCAATAAAAGTTATCAATGCTTCTAAATCCACAATTGCAAAGGTTAGACCACAAGTGTTATGACTCCAACTTGCAACAAGAGCCAAGAGGAGTGACTAAGGAGGTGGAATGCAGGAAAACACTGACCACACAGGGGCTAGGGCAAGGATAAGAGGATATAACCCAAAAAGGGCTCAGAGACTGAGGGAGCAGATCATGAGGAGCCAGAGAAGGCTAGTGGCACAAAAACTCAAGTCTAAAGAGACTTGACTTTGACCTAGTTACTATATTACTATCTGAGCATTGCACAGCTTTGGCCATGCAATGTACATAAGATATTACATGTAACAGTAGTAGCATAATGCAAAGGAAAAAGATAAGAAAAAATGCTAAATACAAAAGAAACTGTAACAACAAGTTTTTATCTTAAGTTTGTTTCTTTCTCTGATTTCTCCATTAATTTTGACATTTACACTGAGTTTATCTTGTTCTTTTCTATTAAATAACTTTGCTAGATCATTTTGTTCTTTGCTTTCTATTTGAAATAAATGTCTGTTAGTTTTGACATGTGTTCTTTGCATAAGGGCATCTGCTACTGCTGAATGAAGTAAGACTCATTCTAACCCTAACTTCATCTAAGGGTGCTTCTTCTACTGATGAGCTTTTGTGGCTAGTGGCTTTAACTAGGCAAGTGTGAAAAGGAAGGAATGAGCCTAATCAAGACTGTGAAGGGACAAGCCCCAGCCAGGCCTTAAGAAAGAACCCCCAAGTGTTACAAATGTAACATTCACTAGCAGAAGAGTCACATGACAAGCACGTGACCGTGGGACTTTATTGCCAAACAAGGATAAACCCTAGGATATGGTTGAGTTGTTATTCAGAGTTTCCCCTTGGATTTGGGCACAGCTTATAGGGTTGGATCTAGCATCTTAGATGAAGATATCTCCCAATCAGATCTAGATGATATCAGATCTAGATTGATGGATCTGATCTGTGGCAGAGATCCAAATGGGATCTCCTTGGCCTTATGATTAAGGGCATGGTCTAATCTCTGCCTACCCTAGACCCTTGGCTTCCATTCCTTACAGCCTCTCCATTCTACACACCTATACCACATAGCCCATTGGTCATACTCTCAGTAAGCACACCCTATGCCCTATTTCCATATTTAGTATTTCCCTTAAACCTGGAGATGGTCTGTGTGCATCTAGACATAGTATAAATAGTTGAGTAGTTCCTTGGTTTCAGCTCCCTAGCCTTAGCCACTTGTTTAGCTTGCATCTTGTACATTGTCTAGTGCCTTGTCAATATAGGCCTTCACCTCCTAACTTGTGCTATGGCTCCTCAGGCCTTGCTACCCTGAGTTCACCACACCATCTTTCATTCTATTTCAACTGAATCCAACAACAAAACTGACACACTCTCTCAAGGCAGACTGTTTAGGGTTAGGACAGGTTGTTCAGAGATCAACACTGTAACACCAAGGAATTACTTGTAAAAGCCCAAGGCTCAAGTGACAAAGACTGGAGAGCCAGCCCTTTATACTCTTGCCCTTATATATTGTCTACTAAGGTGCATAGACCATGCTGATTAAGTCCATGAACTATCTAATCTGGAAATGTGTTAAAACTGATATCAGTACAAATATACTGTTAAAACTTATACCAGTTCCTTCCTGAACAAAACCCTTGTTGCTAGAGGATATAGGTCAGGTTCCAGTGCCTTATTGGTGCATGAACCTGAGGGAAGATCATAACTCCAGAGACTCCAAAGGGATCTAGAAAGGATTTTATTGGTCAAAGAGAACTCAGCTTTACCTTATGTGGTGTATCCTTGCACTTTCCAGTGTCCTGATTTACATAGATATTAGAGGTGGGAAAGAGGTCTGTCTTAGTGCTCAACAGGAGGAACAGGCAGGATAAGGAGAGTCAAGCCTAGTCATGGGGGTGGGATCTTACAACTCCTTCAAGGATATTGCTTGGCCCCAGAGGTTCTCTGGAGTAACCCAGAGGGTCAGAGTGAGCCTAAGGGCTTGATCAGAGTAAGGACAACAACAAAAGGGTGTTTGTGTTGATATTCATACTGAGGTACAAGATACAGGACTACAGTACTTATACCTCAGAGAGGCAGAACTATCTAGAAGTATAGCAAAATGAGACAAGTGCAAACTCAGAAGCAAAGCAGGTGTCTAAATATCTAAGAAACAAATGGAGATGTTATGGAAGACAATGTCCAATCATGTTAGACTGAAACTGAAGGGTGATAGAATAAAACAAGGGGAAGCAAGGAACAGGAATGAAATAGGAATAGTAACAATAATGGTAATAGTAACTGAGAGCAGTAACAGTAACAGAGTTATACTGGAACGGTCTGGGGATGATGAAACGGAACGA
>JBBPKN010001429.1:0-16491 GCA_038089275.1 Pulveroboletus cf. rosaemariae | reverse complement strand
CCTTCTTCACTTCTGCTCAGCGCACTCAAGCTCGCTGTTCTTCCTCCACCAGTTCTCCCCCACTTCCCCAGATGGCTCCTGGCTCTGGGCTTGGGTCTGGGGCGCCGAGAGCTCCGTCTCGGTCGTCGATCGCTCTCCTCCGCTCACCTTTCACTCTCGTCCCGCCGCATTCGGTCCTGAACTTGACCGTCCTCTCCTAGGCTATGTTCTCCCTCTCTCCTCCTTTACCTCGTCCTGTCCACCCACTGTCCACCCATTCCCCAATACCTCAAACACTGCCTGTCCTCCCCTCTGCTACATCGGCCCCTACCGTCCCGATCCAAAGGAGCCCTGGATCGCCCTCGTGCAGCGCGGTGACTGCCCCTTTGTCGAGAAGGAAGGTTATCTCTTCTCTCACCTCATTCCCCCCTTGAACCTTCAGATCAGGTCAGAGAAGCCCAACGACTTGGTGCTAGAGCTGTCGTCGTAGGCGGTCAACACCCAGATCTCACTGGTCTCCCCGATACCCTCATCAACATGTATAGTAGAGGTTCTCTTCCCTCTCTCCACCCCGGAATACCCTTTGATCCTTCCTCTTAGGCGATGCTTCTGACATCACGACCTCGTCTACCTATCTCACCTACTCAGACTACCACGATCTCATCCTCTTAATCGATGCTTCCACCACTCGTCATGCCGGTTTGAAAACTCTTTCCCTTCTCATCACAACTCAGTATTCTACTTGGGAATGGTACTCGTAAGTCTCATCCCCACTCTCAGTGAGATCGCAGTATCCAACCCCATCCAGCCCAATATTGACCTTCATCGTCATCCTAATCCTTCCCTCTTGTCTCACCTTCCTTACTCTCCTCATCCATCGCGTCCGCATGGCACGTGCAGCCCAGCGTGATCGCGCTCCGGAGCATTTCGTCAAGAGTCTCCCTTGGAGAGTTTGGAATGGCACCTCTTGGGAGAAGCATAAAGGTTCCATCCCCCACCCAGATCCTTCCTCTATTCCTACCACCGTCGACATCGAGGCCGCCGACCCGAGCACTTCAACGCCTTGTGGTTCTCACGACCAGCCCCTTCCAATACCATGGTGCGAGACACAAGTTGAATGTGCAATCTGTCTCTCCGAGTTTGCCAAAGGCGATCACGTTCGCGAATTGCCGTGTCACCACATCTTCCATCTCGACGAAGTGGACACCTGGCTGATCAATCGCAAGAAACTGGTACGTTTCTCTGCTCGCAGTGTTGCCTTATCCATCATGTTCTCTATTCCAGTGCCCGGTCTGCAAAGCAGACGTCACCCAGCCTTGGCAACTCTCCCTGGCCCAAAAGATTTCTACCACTCCCTCGGGTACCGATTCAAATCGCCCGCCATCGCCACCCACTGAACGTACTCCACTGCTTCATGGCCGACACGACGACATATCTCTACCGACCGCATAGCTTTCTGTGCTTGTATTATTGTACGATACTATGAATGCTCTACTTAGGCTTTAGTCGTGGAGTGGACAAGGTTTCAGCATTGTTACCAGCACGTGTGCTACATTCTTGCTTGCTCATGTTGTGTTTTTTTTATCCGTTGATCACACGCGAATGATTATTGATTAGGTTTCATGCCGGCCCTTGTGCGTGTGATCATGGCATGCCCTGGGCACCTGCCTACCGAAACTGGTTAGTGGTGGTCCATCGTCTGCGAGCGAACAATAAGTCGCAGACAAGGTTCGCCACCATTTCCAAGGTACGCACAGAAATTTGACATCTGAGCCTTGGCTCTGCGCGCCCGGCCGATGGCAGCCGCTCCTCACTCCCAAAAAGTGACCATTTCTATTGTTCATGCATTATATTTAACTACATCACCCGCAAGGGCCCCCTTGTTCTTTCCCTAGGCGTACAGCTAAATTTGCTGAACCGATCCATGCGTTCTGTCCGCGAGTCAGCACACACATGTAAAGTTTATGTTCTTCACTTCCGCCAAGGGTCGTCCCTCCATGAACCTTACTAGTGAACCAACTCAACTTCTAGCTATCCTTGTGAACGAAAGCGCGGGGTTTCATGGTCATTCGGAACTAGTCCGGTTTCGGATATAGCCATTGTCCTGATCGTGAACTTCGGAGCGCGTGGGTGGTATGAACCAGCCGACCTAGACTGATTCAAGGGACTCACACCTTGACGTCTCGTTGCATTGGCTCCCCCCTTGTCTCACCGTCCCTGCTACCTTGCCTCGCATCCCAACAAGGAGCGGGGGGTGGGGGTGTTTGAGCTTTCACGTGTCGTTCCTCTCACAGGTTCTATCACGTTGACCTGGGACGCATGGTGCCCATGGGTTATAACCAAGAAGACCAGTACTGCGCTGTGCCTAACGGTGAGCCTGCTCCACCCCAATTCGCTGGGAGAGCGTCCTCATGTAGCCCTATCATGTGGCGCGCAGGCAGTCAGGTCCTGTCTCCCCCCGGCCTCTATACCAAACGGGTCATTTGCCGATATTATCAGGCGGGCAATTGTAGACGTGGCTCCGGTTGTCCCTTTGCACATCTTCCCGCCCCAGTACCAGTAGAAAGTCGGTGTCCCACTCTAGGGCTTGTTCGATTAGAGCTGATCTAGGTTAGCGTCCGCCTTGTCTCATCCGGCGTATCAAGCAGAACACATGTATAGTGAGTCATGAGCATGGTGTGCACGAAACGCGACACTCTGATCACCTCCGACCGATAGCCTACCATCCTCTTCAAGCCCCTGTCTATCTCCCCCCAATCCCTCAAACGCATCCAGTTTTCCTGTGGCGGACATACATTCCCCCATTCCCTCTCTTTGATCCGCAATACGGACACGCCTCTCAGGCGGAAACGAAGACAGTTTCCGACTCTCCTGACGTCAAAAATGACCCGTCTTCTGCTGAATCATCGCTCAAGGCGACCAGCATGGACTATCAACTTCGCATGACGCTTGACGCAGCATGGTCGGAAAGACTGGAGTCGGGGGCCGTGCGAGACATCACGAGTCCATCTGGCGAATTTGGGACTAATCAGTCACCAAGATATGCGGACCATCATCGTCCGGTTCTTCCCACTGTCAAGGCCGAACATCTGACAGGAAGGGGACATGCGACATCGGGGCAGTGTCTTAACCAAGGCTCAGTAACACTTCCGCCTCTATTTTCGTTGTCATTACAAGATGAGGTGAAGAAGAAACCAGTCGCGTATAAGAGTATGCCTTTTTTGTTTTCCTTTTTTTTTTTGGTCAAAATTGTTATTTTTTATGACGCCATGCATTTGTAGCGAAGCCGTGTAAATTCTACGTGACAAATGGTAAGTGTTCAAGCGGAGAAAAGTGTACATTGTAAGCATCAAATATTCCATCCATGTTCCTAGACCAACATGCACGCACACCAGCATCCACGGTCCGGAGTCCAAAGGCAATGCGAGCAAATCACCTACAAAGCTAGCACCTCCAGCCAACGTAAATCTACCTTTAAAACCACGCGACAAATACGACGACTGTCGAGCAAGAGACTTTTATCCCATAACGTGGCGTGTAATTGGGGGTGGTGTGATGATGGGAGGACAGAGTAAGTTCCACATGGGACTAGGCCCGAATGCACTCGAAATAGTACCCAGGACAGATATGTCCAGCGTTTGCTGCTGGTGGTCACTGCAAGTATGGGAACGACTGTAAGCTTGCGCACGAGACGGAGCTCCAGACCGACCGTGAGTGTAGCGGCACCTTTTTCAGAAAAAGAAAAAAGGACGCGATCCGCCTTTCAGAGATCGGTTTTATCGAGCTCAAGAACAAGACCGTTCGAGAGGCAGAAGAGTCGCCACAACGGTCGGCGATGGGCACAAAGCTGAAACGCTCCCAAGGACGCAGGACTATCAGAGTGCCATTCCCAGAGATACAACAACAGGAGAATGTTCCTTTGCCAGCGCCGCATCTGCAGAGTCCCAACACGTCTGTTCGCAAAAGAGTAGGGTCGACGGAAGAGAGGGGCAATGAAGTGGTGGCACCTTGTGCTCGAGGCGCTCCAACATCGCCAGTGCACAGACGGACACAGTCGATGTCCATGGTCGTCACTTCACCCCCACCACCAGATTCGACACAGTCGAGTGTATGTTATTCCTGTATACGATTCGTTTGCATGAAGAGCTAACCAGGTTATGTAGTATGCAGCAGAGCTTTAGACTTTATCCGTGCATCATTTTTAACCCATTGTGGAACCCCGGTAATCTGTTTTGAAAACATCATCTCGAACGTAACCAGGTATGACAAGCACTGTATTTAGCATCTCACATTTTTATGCTATGCGAGTTGTCTTTCTTACTACTCTTCTCCATGATGCATTCATTCCGTTGCATTGAGGTCCATGCGCGAACATCCTTTTCAATTGGTCAATGAGCCAGCCCACAGACCATCACGCCTTATCTGCACCCTGGGTATAAAACTATCGTCCAAGACGCACCCCGTGAGTCCACTTTCTCCTGAGAGTGAAAGATCCCTCCCCTCCCCCATGTGGTGTCCGTGCCTGGTTCCACTGACGTGTGCCCCTGACGCGACCATCAGCCAGCTCCGCAACGGGCGATCCGCTGCGATAACTCGAATTTAGTGCGTGTTGTGCCTGGCGCGTGTTCACGTTCGCGATCAGGGTTACATTCGCCTTAGCGATGGCACCAGGTCATGAGCTCGTCCTCTGTCAAGTCCCAGGGACAGGCCTGGACTCGAAGAACAGTCCTCGGAGGCCCTACGGTCTCAGTTGGAGTTTGGCTTTGATCATATCAATCAATGGGTGATATGAACACATTCCATCAGTGCCTCGCATGTTTTACGCTTGAGAACGATCATGGCACAAGCGTGAAGATGGCAAATAGACAGGGCACATCGGGTGCGATCTGGACGGTCTTCGAGACCGCAGCTACACGGATATGACAATGCTATATGTGTTGCAACCTGCAACCACGTACATTTAAGTCCATGTAGCCCGCTACGAATAGAGCTTGCTGGTAGTATGTAATAAACGTGCAGTTCCCTATAATGCGCATGCACGGGTTCATTGTCAACAGGCGCACGGATGCGTCTCTATAATGCTCATTCCTCGAAATCCTTCCCCGGTGTGTGCATGGGCTTCATCACCAGGGTTGCAGCGCTTCCCGAGGCCGATAACCGTTCATACGGTCCGGCGTTCAGTCCACCGGACACAAGACTTGCCTGTTGCCTTGTCGCCTGTTTCTTGGCCAGACGTTTGCGCTTGCAACAGCAGTGCCAGACGATGTACGCAACTAGGAGAAGAATAGCCAGAAGACATCCTGCAAGGATGTAGGGCCAGCGACTGAGCACTTCTTCCTCGTACTGCGCTTTCTGCTCGGACGCGCCTTTTGGCGACTGCTGTCCTTGAGACCCAGGTAAGAGTGCATACTGGGGCGAGTTGATGACGTTTTGTCCGTTCAGTCGGACGTTGATGAAATCGTTGACTGCAGCGGTCTCGTCGGTGAGGGAAAGGAGTTGTATGTATGGGTCATTTGAGCTCGAGCCACCCTCAACTAGTTTGCCAAAATTAATCAGTGTATAGGTGTTCCGCACTAGGAGACAACAGTCAGCCAGAGGTAAAACATGAGACCAACGAAGTGATCCTAACGAAATGCCATGCCGAGAATCATGTCATATTCTCCGAGTAAGCTAAAAGCCGAGCTGATAGGTTGGAACTATCGACAAGTCAGGTATGAATAAACGCTCTTTGACATGACTCACAGTCCCAAGGCAGGCAGGGTTTCCATTCGAAAATGTCACACCGAAATCACTAGAAGACACGTCCAATGGATGCACCGGATACGAGACTCCACCAAAGTTAAACGTTACGTTGATCAACTGTCCGCAGGGTACAAGCCATGCTTGACTTGATATCGACCATTCTGCGCCCTGCACACGTCCATAGATAGCATCGGAAACCGAGCGGGGAACCTGGGGTAGCGTGTACCCAGAATCGAGAACAGCAACCAACTGACCGCTTGGTGCTTTGGGCACGATCGATGAGTATTGAATTGGCTGTCTGTCGGGGCCAATGATGCCAGTATCCTTGTCTGTCAACACTTGCCAGTGCTGGTCCTTGTCTGTAAGCTTGTAAACTTTTTCTAGGGGAAGCTGAGGCTGAGCAGTTATGTTTTCAAAGCCTGGGACAATGGATGATATTGTAAATTGGCCAGATATCTGGCTACCTGGGTCGCCGTTACGGCTGAGCATCACGGTAATGTAGTTATTGGACGAAGAATTCTGCTGAAATATTCGATTGAGGGCATTACTTCCCGAGTCCCCGCCGAGTTTCTCAAAGATTGAAGAGCCAGAGTTTGGACCGAGACCGATAAGACCGTCATAGCCCTCAGCATGGATGTCAGTAGAGAAGGACGATGTGTTCGTGACAAGGACTGCATCAGGGGAATAAGCCGGAATAAAGCAACGAAAACAAGTGTGCACACTGACGGAATGCCTGGTCTTGGACGGTGTAGCCGTCAAGTTGGAACTGAGCAGTATGGACGTCACCTTTTGCCGGAGGGAGTAAGGACGGGTCTGAGATATGAAGTACGACATACCGGCCGCGTTGCCGACAGCGTAGGATAGTGTTAGGGACTTGCCAGTATCCTGAGCATCAGGTACAGAGCCGGTCACCCACAAATCAGAGCTACTGACGAATGAAGGCCGAGCAAGACGAAGAGAAAAGGAGCACACCTTCCAGTGTCTAGCATGACAGATATCTCTCGGCCACTAAGGGTAATGTTGGAATAATAAAAAGCATTCTGCGTGTTTCCAACGGGTAACACACCGCTAGTAGAAGACAGCCGAGAGAGATTCTGGTGGGTTGGGTCTGGCAGTGAAGAGGTGCGGACATAAATTGGAATAGAAACAGCGAAAGCAGAAAGGGGACAGAATGAAAAAAGAAACGAGTGGACGAGTGGTAAAGAGTGCATCGAGAGAGAGGGAACAACAGGCAATACTTGGCGAGTTCACCCACGCTCAATTTCACCTCTATCTCCTACTACGCCCGTCCACAACGTCTAATATCAGCTCGATTGTCACGAGCTCCCGAGCGGTTTCAAGACCTTTCAAATGGATACATTGTTATCCCAATATATCGTAACCGCGGACCGATCCTGGCTATTCGATGGACGCCTGACACATTCACTGGCGGCGTCCAATTTTCTTTTGTCCTTCTCCCACTTCGCTTATGAAGCGCTCTCCATTTCTGTGCCACTCGTGGTCTTGCGACCCACCTCGAGCCCCCAGGTCGACTCTGATCTGGTTTGTCCATCTCTAGTGGAGAACTTCTATCTCAGGGGATTTGTCTCAGTTGGCTAATGACTCTCGGAATCTGGTCTACTTGACCAATAACATTCTGGACGGCGCAACGTTCCTCATGATCGATACTGGAAAGTGCACGACACACCACCACTAGCCATTCCCGTAATAGACTGCAGCCTACCCTTGGCCAACCAGATCCGATGCCTGGGTATCCTCTCCTGTACTTGGCGGCGTCCCCCAGAACTATCAGGCCGTTGCAACTCATGCATCCAGCTCAGTTTCATGTGATTGCACTGCTCCGTATACTGTTTTATTGAGCACCGTCGATGCATAACTGGGCAACGTATTGTCTAGTACCTTGATTTTCCATCTAATCGTAGTTCTTTAGTGAGTCCGATCCATATTGGTTGTCAATCACGTCGCTCACCATCTCGTCCGTCGTCTTGCAGTAAAGGCGCCACAGGGAAAGCACGGCCTGCCTGGATTTGGACTCAGTCCATCCGAGTTTTTTGGAGGCTCGGCTGTGACCAAACTGGTTATAGACCGGATGCTCATCCCCAAATACTTCACTCTCACCTCCGGTCGCCATTCTTCTTCTCTAGTGTTCGAGTGAGAGAACCCTTTCCGGGAGGTCCCGACGCTGGAGGAGTTTTGGTTGCCAAGATATTCTCAATCAAGTTCAGCCTCACTCCTCTCACAGGCGGCCACGTTGATAGATTTTACTTGATGTGGTGAAATCATGGAGCCGGGTAGCGAGTCCATTCAGATCAAGACTCGAGTTACAGGCACCCAGACATTGTCATTTCGACGGAGTTCACACTTCCTCCGGCTCTTCCATCAGCACTCATGGTGGTGTGTTTGGATAAGTTCTGAATGTGCCTGCTCGCAGTAATGTTACTCGGGCATTATATGGCGAAACCCTCGGCACTGTCCTTGCTAGTCTTAAGGCAACCTGGGTCTCACATTGCAATCAAGAGATTAACACTACTTTCTTTTGCAAATGCGTCGAGTTCCCTATCCATTCCCTCGATTCGGACTTCTGTGGACTTGACTTGCAAAAGAGCGGAAAGATTACTGTGCCAGTGCGGAGAGCACAATCCTCGTATAGATATCGACTCATTGCTGATGTTTCTATCATTTCCAGTCACTATAGAAAAAGATGAAATTCTCTTCGATACGATGTTGGGGATGGCACTTTGTGAATGCCGGTTCTTCTCGTAAATCCTGGTTCTGATAGGTTGTGGATGTCTCCAGCACGCATTCCATACGTTCCGGTCGACTTTGGTACCTTGGTGGACGCATCCTTGTCCACCCCGTCAACGGACACAGGCTATATTCAGTTCCCCCTAGTCATGCGAGCGGCGCGGGACCTTGCAGCATTCACGATGGCGCCGAGGGCCGCCACAGCAGACGAGGTCGAGAGATATCTTTCAATTCTAGTAGCCCCTTGAACAGAATGTCCAATTTCAAGTCCTCGAGGGCGCCATGGCCGATCGGCATGGTTGTTAGTCTAGAGTTTCTTTTCGTTCTCACTACCAGCTTAGCTTGTGGTTGCTGCTGCCGCATCAAGAGTGCTTTGGTATGATGAAGCACCCGACGGACCTTGGACGTACCCGAATCCAGAATGGCATGCGGGCCTTCCTCCTTTTTTTGTGTGTGTACTACACTTTTTATGCTTCCTCATTCAATATTTGCATCGCTCTTATGTTGGAAATAGCTGGTCGATATCCGCTACGTAGCTGACCCATATTTGGATAACTGTCATATAAGCTAGCAGTATTCAATCTCGACGATCGAGCGAGACCTTCTGCTGTGAGCGGTGTACCTGATTGCTGTAAAAACCCGTCATGGCCTTGTCACAAACCCACACCCTTTGCACCAGAATCCGACATGGTGCACTTCTTGATTCTTGGCCTCGCCCAATCCCGACGACAGCCACGGACAACGAAACGTACAGTCCCTCTCTCACCGTCTTTTCGTATGCCTCCTTATCTGCAAAGCGCGTCTTGGCATCGGTGATGGTCCTCACCAACCCAGACATGCACCACAGGATCGCGGACGTTCCCACAATCGTGAGACCGTAGACGTCTCTTAAATCCCGCACGCTGAGCAGGCGATAAGGTGGTTCGACTGGAGAAAAATTTCCGGTGGGGAGCAGCGCGGGGGCTTCCACATCGTGATCATACACGTGCGAACAGACCCTTTGCGACCCTGACCGATTTCATACGTTTGGCGTCTCCTGATGTGTCTCGCCCATACAAGGGGAGTGCTGAGCGAGTGTTCAGTAACGCGATTCCTCCAAAAAAAAGGGGGGAAGGGGAGTAGCCACAGCGGGAGGAATACTTCACAACGTCGTCCTCGGGTACCCAACAGTGACATTTCCAAACGAGGCTAGCCTTGGAATGGAACAGTGCAATCTCGCTGCTGGAATCGTAGGCGAGCATACTCCCCTGTTTGAGATCGAGATCGCCAAACGAGAGCCGGTACGAGATCGTGATGGTTTGCATTCTCATGTCGTTGATGTTACGGACTCCGTGATTTTTTTTTTCGTTCTCATCCATTCCCTGGGCAACGCGGGAAGAATCTGGATGCTGTCATCAAGCGTACTCGCCCCCTCTGAAAACCATGGACGTCGGAAAAACGCGAGGAAGTGGTCAGATTTGGGATCGTGCACTTTGTGGTATTGAACCGCCTGCTCTCTGAGGTCTGTAGCACCAAAACCGATATGCACTACGACCTGAATCTATTCGATAACTGCTGTCCGAAAATTCGCGTTCATCGAGCTCGACGTCCCTGTATGCAGCGGCCGCAGTGTCGCCACTACGTGGCGGTCGTCGATCCTTTGGTAAACGGGAGAGAAGACATATATATGCATGAGATTTGACATACCATATAATGTTCGCTCGTCGCAGAGACCCCCGTCGGACTAAATGCACTCCTCGATCGTAGACTGTTCAATGTGCCACATTTTCACGCCGCCTGCTTTTCCGACGCCTTTTTATGCAGGGATATGTACCGTCGATGATTTGTTTCGGACTGGACAGTGGGTAGACTGTTGGATTGTAGCAGTCGCCGAACATCGGTGCATCTCCTCTGTTTCTCGGCGACCTAGAACGGTAGTGAATCTCTTGATATAAACCCCGGTCTGTCTGATGCAAGGGGACCGAGATGAGATGGTCGGTGTGGCCCGCTCTAAAGAGTTGGCCCTGTCGAGATAGCGAGGCACGTGTGTTCACAGCTTGGGCGCTTAGTCACTGGGCTAGCCCGATATACAATGAAGCTGTGAAGGATGGCGTCAGGGAGACGGAGAGTAGTGGGACTGGAGTGATACACATGGAGCAAAACGAGTTGAACATCAGGCCACAGGATTCGAGCCATCAACTGAACACCATCTACGACGCAGTCCACAGCACTGCAAGCCTGCATGAACACCACCTACTCAATCGATTACGATGGAGTCGGAGAGTCCATCATATTAACCACGAGGTGATCGTCTTCAGCACCAGAATCCTCGTTACCTCCCCAATGCCGCAGTGTGAACACGTCCCCTCCACCCTCTTCCCGTAAAATGCTGTATACATTTCCTTGTGAGGAATGCCCGTGATGATCGGTCAGCACGACTCACTGATCAAACAAGGATATTGCTTCCTCGTCACCTGCTTCGTCTACTTCCTCATGCAGTGTTGGGTGTGGACCCAATAGCAATGTCCTCAGGAAGCGAGCGGCGTCATGAGGGCCTTGGTCTCCTATCCTTCTTGTCTCAGTTGGTGTTTCCCAGAGTTGAGGAGCGACCGGCGAACTGCGTGTCGGGCTGTGCAAAAACACATGGCGTTCGATGCCAGATGTGACAATGTGGAGAAGCGATGGATGCATTGCAACGGCATTTACGACGGATCTATGCCCTGAGGACACAAAAAATGGGGATCAGGCGTGCATTCGGAGTGCCTTGTAGTCAATTGGACAGACCATTTAATCGAAAAAGTGGAGTATCTATTGAAGGCGGAATGTAACGTGTTGCCCATTGGCTTTCAGAATAAGCTGAGCATCGTGAGAGATGAAGCGATATTACATTTAAGCTGTTGATGAACTTACCGCACACACCAGCCCATTCATGTGACATCCATTCATCCGCATTAATCTCCTGCCTAAGCCCCGAAAGTGTGGCAAGTTCCGGTATTTGCCAGACGTAGCCCCTGAAGTCATCAGACCCTGTTCCATAAAAAATGTCTTCGTTCACGCCAGGACCACCGAAGACCCCTGACTGGTTTACGTTAGAGCATTATGGGAAATCGGCTCACAGAATATTACCTTCATGGTACATGAATTAGAGTACGTTCTTTCTCCGAAACCGACGGGGGATCCGTCAGGGTTGTTCTTGCCGGTCAGGACAACGACAGGATGGGGATCCGAAATAGTATAAATGGTTGGAAACCAATGCTACGCCAGAACTCAGAAGAGTATCATTCGACCTTTGAGACAAAAGACTCACAAGCATGGTCACTGCCAATCGACTCCCTAGAGAAATGTCACTATCAAGTTCGCGGGCTCATTAATGAGGTGGTGCAATAGGCACGGACCATCGCGATCAAAAGCAATACTACTACTTTCAGGATTGCTCAGGTAGCTCAAAGACCGTTTTGATAGCTTGGTGTTGTACTTGGAAGATGATTTATCCGATGAATGGAGGAAGTAGGCAGTAGCGCTCACGTTTTGTACGATCCCTTCGTTGGACCTGCTAGATAACGGGCCAAATGCCATGCGGGTGTCGCGAAGACATACCTGCCCGTGTGAGTCACTGGTAGCAAAGGTGTGCTCCATGATAGGATGCGTCTGAACGCCTGTAAATTCTGTCGGGTGCTGGATGACTCCCTGCGCAGACGACAGCCTCCTATCGACGCGTGCATCGTGGAGGATGATCTTTCCGTCTTCGCTAGCATCACGAGAATGACCAGAAGTCAAAAGTGATGAACTCTAGAACGCCATGGGACCTACCTCGCACTAAGGAATATTTCGTCTTGGTAAGGATGTGCACTCACGTTCCGCACGCTATCCTATGTGCGTCACAGTTTGGTTGGCACGATCGATAGAAGCACGCGTTAGTGGGGTCCCACTTACATCATGACGTCGATAAACGTCTTGAGCAGGACGTGTTCCTTGACCAGAACTGACTCCTAGTCTTGATATATCAAACCTCAGGATGAGATTGTCTGCGCCGCCGCTAAGAATATCGGGAACTGGCCCTGGAAGTAAAGATGGACTGATTGCGGACCTTATAAGATAATGGTTGGTCGCAGAGAAGTCAAGAGATAGCACATTGCCCTGCAATGTTATCGACCTCGTCAAGAAGCTCAGGGATCTCCGAGGAGACGAACACTGACGGCGGGCCCTGCATAAGTTTGGGACGGACATCGCACGTCGTCCTGATTAAAGTCCCAAAGCTGGACACGAAAATCTTGGCAGAAAGTGCATGTGTGCAGTCAGCTTGCGGTAGTGCGCATTGACGGATTTACCGTCCCCGGCAGTGGCCAACCACCTCCCACCGTTCCGAGAGAAGCAAACGCTGTTCACGCAAGACTTGTGCGCTGTCAATTCCCTGCCAGTTCGCAGCAGGTTGGCTGCCTTCACGGAGCTGATGTGGATTGATGGGCATGCATACCTGGAGAACGGAAAGCCGTCGGCGCATGCTCTCAGCAACATACCCTTCCTCATTCGTTCGATGCCATTCGAGGTTAGATTGTCCATGTGGACTGAACGCGACCTGCGGGGGTGCATATGGGTCGTGTATGACATGTAGGTCCAGGTCGGAGTTCAAGCACACCAGCACGTTTGTGGTCGTCCAGGCTCTCCTCGAGGTCGCGGTGAATCGTTCGCGGAAAGCCCACGTCAAGGAGCAACCCGGCAAAGATACAAACCTGCATTCGTACACGAGTCTCAAAGCGAATGGAGAGTGACGGGTAGATACACGGAATATTAAGACTACATAAAATACGTCCTCAAGATGCCTGATCCCTATATACGTGACGCATCTATGCGAAAGAAACACACCTGGGGATGGACGGTCTAAAAACTAATTCTATGTTAAGGAGGGGTGGCTAAAAGGTTCTTGCATGGGGAATAAGACCAAAGGATGAGTCGTGGGTAGGCAAATGGTAGGGAACGAACAATAGGATATCATGTTTCGGCAGAACGATGGGAGAAACACACTTGGGACATGAGGCAAAATCGAACGAAGTCAGACTGATTGATTGAACATATGCATGAGTCGTCACCGAGCAGTGCGTGTAGCAGCCTCGAATTCCCGGAAGCCTGGGAGTTCAACCTTGCCTGCATCCCTTTCTCGTCCCTCGTCATCCGAGCCGCTCGTCTCTTTGCCGTAACCTGACGGGTCCTTGAGAGACGTCGACTTGAATTTGAGGGGCGGTAACGTGATGGGTGGTGAACCCGAACGAGAGACGGGAACCGAAGCCGACGAAAACGTATTCAGACTTGTATTTGGGCCCGCTGAACCATTTAGTTTCGCAGCTTTCGTGGATGGCCATGACGTATTGCGGAGAGGTCCAGATGGATTAATGGGGGTCATACCGAACGCAAGGCGAACTGAATGAGCAAGGTGATGGCCATTAGAAGCTGTTCCATTGTTGCTGACAGTATGGGAGGGTGAGGCGGGGCGCGAACTCGGTGGACTCTGTGACATCGGCGCAGTCTCGAATGTCGGACGCACCGAATACGCACCACCTTGTAAGGGATATGTGATGCTCCCAGGGCTGCTTCCGCTGCTACTGCTAGGCCCGCTCGAAAGTTGCGGCGTTGGGAGAGAGTAGAGGCTTCGGTCCGCTTGTGCAGCAAGCGACAGCTGGCCTGGGTAGGTATGTACATGGGGCACAGAGGCCAATTGGGAGACCTCGCCCGAGCTCCTCTTGCGCGATGCAGACCCGAGCACACCCTTCGAACCCGGTGAGCTTGCAACAATGCTGGATCTCCTGGAGCGTGAACGGAGACTGTGCGCTTCTGTCGGGCTGACAGGTACGTCACTTTGGATGTGACCAGGTGCAGGCGGGAGTAATATAGGCGACGGCGCCCGCGAAGGATTCGTCGAGTGAAGGTTGAGCGTCCGCAGTGGTCCAAGGAACGGGCTTGCGGAAGGCGTAAACGTGAACTCGGGTTTGACGGCCGACACACCTTGTGGTGAAATTTCGGCAGAAGCACCAGGAGCTGGGTATGACGCACAAGAACGTGTGAATGGGGCATGTGATGTCTGTTGCGCATGATGAGGCGGGATAGAATCCGAGTCGGAGCTCAGTGGTGATGGGGAGTCTTCATGAGTAGGGGGATGGGGATATACCGGCAGTTGAGACGGACGTAGCGATTGAAGGGGCATACCAGGGCCAAGGGTTGTAATCCGACCGTTGGCTGGTTCAGCGATAGCAGCTGAACGCGATGAGTCCAATGCTGGGTGGACGTCCTGCACCATCGGCGTCATTTGCCAAGAGGGCCCGCTCGTTTTCCTCCTAGCTGAACGGTATCTGTCCAAGTTCTTTCCCGGGTCTTCTTCCAGCGGCCGGTCTCTTGTGCCCAGATGGCCAACATCGTTGGTTGGGCCTTTCAAGGGCAGGTGGAATGGCGTTGAAACGGGACTGGCGGTAGCGCTTTTACTGGACCGCCCACGGAAGTAGATAACTTCTGCGTTGCGAGCTTCGCATTCGGCACGACGGAGGGCCTCTGCATGCCGGGCTTCATATTCGGCACGTCGTAGGGCTTCCTCGCGCTCAAGGGCATAAAGTTCGTCCATGGCCACGCTAGACAATGTGGAAAATGCAGAAGGATTTGGAAGTGGTGGTTGTGACTGTGACTGTGATCGCCGAGGGTGGTGGGACGCCTCATATGTCCCGAGAGCGGTGGGTCGGGCGTAGGACCCCCCCTGTTGGGTTAAGGCGATGAGTAAACTTATGTAAGATATGAGGAGCGCGTTTGGGGGCGTACCTCATCATCGCTGTTGGTCCGACTCCTCGCCTTCTTCTTCACTCTGATGGTCGAGGCGTCTTGGATACGACCATCGTTTCGACCGAGAGAGTGGAGACTAATGCCATGTTCGAGGTCATCGGGAATGCTGTCTTCAGACTTGGCCTTGAGTTTACTTTTCGTGGCATGGGTGGAGACGAGCGTGGTGCTGTGGTCGTTGTTATGTATTCGGGAATGTCGTGTAAGCTCGTCTGAGCGAGAGAAACGCTTCTCGCAGGACGGATAAGTGCAAACAAAAGGTTTTTCGCCTGTATGGGTACGAATGTGACGAGTCTGAGGGAAAGAGATGAGAGGCGAAAAGGCAGGGAGAGTAGAGGAAAGGCACAGACCTGGTGTTCCAGTCTGCTGAAAGCGCGACCGCAGAGCGGATAGGGACACTTGTAAGGACGAGGGGTAGCCTTGTCCTGCGTTGTGGGAGGGGGTGCAGCGGGCTCCATGGGAATGAGAGCTGAGAAGGCAGCGGAGAAAGGGAGCGGGGGAGACTGAAGAGGAGAGATATAAGTACACATGAGTGGGGGACCCTGAGGAGGGAAGGGAGAACACACGGTGATGTAAGGGAGGAGGTGAAAGTGCGATATGTTCCAGAGGCGGAGTCTGCAGATTTATCAGAGGTGAGAAAGAATGCTCGACCGGTTGTGGAAAGAGAATCGAAGACGAGAGAGGAAGACGGTGTGTGTGATATTACGGCGTGGTTGTAAGTATGAGATAGGAATCTATAGATGTCAAGAGGGGGAGGGGGGGCGGAGAGCTGTAAAGAGGGAGAGAAGGATGCGAAGGAATAAAGTCCGGGGTAGGGCCGGAGTCAGTTAATTGAGGCGTGCGGGACGAGGGGGGGAAAGGAAAGGGGACGAGTTGCGGGACACGTTGCGTTGGGAAGCGGCGAGAATAATGTCGTAAAAGAGATGGAGAAGCTGTGCGCGAGTTGGACGACACCCTCGGGGACCTCTAAAACGTGGATGAGGCGGGGTGACGATACGAACGTGGGGAACACGGAAAAGGAGACTGGTCGCGCACCGCAACAGGGACCGAGCGGGGGTCCGTTTTGGTGTGGGCTGGTGGGCTCGGCCTGATGGGCTGTGAGTGGGACGACAAGTCGGAGTATCGTGGTTGTGCGCGACGACGGCGGGGATGGTACGACGGTGATGGGGATGGTTTGGAGGAAAGGCGTGCTTGCCTCTCTCTCTCTCTCTCTCTCTCTCTCTCTGTCTG
>JBBPKN010001428.1:0-16507 GCA_038089275.1 Pulveroboletus cf. rosaemariae | reverse complement strand
GCCTAGATGGCTAAACAAACAAGTGCTCAAAGCTGGGGAGCTAAGAGCTACATGAACAGCCTATTTATACTATCTAGGGTGGTGCACAGACCACCAAGTCTAGCTGGGATAAATACGTATATGGTAACTGGGCATAGGGCAAGGGTAAAGGGTATGACTAAATGGCCATGTGTATCAAGGGTTTAGAATGGAAGAGAAGTATAAGAATGGAAGAAAAGACTTCAGGGTTAATGGATATAAATATAGCACCTTAACCTTGAGGCTGAGGAGATCCCATCTAGATCTCTGCCACAGATCAGATCCATTAATCAAGATCCAGATCTAAGATCCAAGATCCAATGTCATCTAGATTAGATCAGAAGATACCATCATCTGAGATCTGCTGCTAATCCTGTGCTAATCCTTTAATTGAGGATACTCTGAATAGAACTAACCATAGCCTAGGGTTTGGCTCAATATGGCATAGGAGTCTCATGGTCATGTGCTTGTCATGTGACTCTTGTGCATCTGAACTGTTTGTTCATAACACCTCCTGATTTTAATCCACACAGAACACAAGCTGGTACCGCAGCAGATAATAGGGCCTTACCCTGAAGGCAGATATTGACCTTTGGGGATTTTGAAAAGATACAAGGGCAGCCAAACATGTATGAGGCCCCAATGGTGGATATGAGGGTACTAGCAGCAGAGGCTGCAAAACAAGGAACATCTTCAGGAATTCAAGAAGTTCCTAAAGAGAATAGTATGTATGGAGAGGCCACCAGAGCTTACTGGTTGGACAAATTTTCTTTAGAACAAAAATCTTTAAAATAAATTCAACTTCAATCAATCAAGGTAATTAAAGTCATTCTTCTTTTTCTTCTTCAGTTGTATTATTTAATTCTTGTCCTATGAATACAGTGGTTTCACCTGCCAATGAGGGGTCTCAAAAAAGCTTGGCCGATGGCAATAAATCAGTGCTTAATTCCTCAGAAAAAATAGAAGAAAAAGGTATCAATTCTTTATGCATTTGAAGTTCACTGTTAACAGATATTTATAAAAACCTCGAAATAATCAAAGAAAGAGACAAATTTTTATTAGAAATAAAGGTAAAAGGAATCAGAAATGAACAATGGAATAAGTGTGAAACAATTCATGCTCTAATCGATTCAGGAGCAGTAGTAACATTTGTGGCTACTGACTTTGTCACATGACATAGGTTAACAACATCACCTCTAGAACAACAAGTAGAGGTGTACAACGCAGATGGTACAAAAGGATTAGGAGGTCAAATACAAAGTAAGGTCCTTCTAAACATTGAATTTACAGATGTGCATGGGAAAGCACATGAAGAAGTGATATCTGCACTTATGTCAAAACTTGGCAAAATGGATTTCATCATAGGGTATGATTGGTTCAAGAAACATAATCCTATCATAGATTGGCAAAAGAAAACAGTATTAATCCCAGGCAAACCAATACCACTTTGACAAATCAATACTAATGAAGTGGAGCTAAAGGATCAGGTACCAACAGAGTTCCATAAATTTCTGAAGACATTTTTCCAGGAACAATCAGAAAGAATGCCAGCAAGAAAACCATGGGACCATCTGGTTGACCTTAAAGAAGGGTTTGTACTAAAAAAAGGATGAATTATTCCACTCTCAGATAAAGAAATGACTGAAGTTTGTAATTTCATCGAAACAGAAACAAGAAAAGGGTATATCAGGCCCTCAAAATCACCACAGACATCCCCCATCTTCTTCATAGGTAAAAAGGATGGTGGGAAGCATATGGTTATTGATTACAGATATCTAAATGAGTGGACTGCCAAAAATTCATATCCACTCCCATTGATTTCTACTCTCATTGATTGCCTTAAGGACTCTGACATGTTCACCACTCTAGATCTCCGATGGGGTTACAACAATATCAGAATGCACCAAGGAGATGAATGGAAAGGAGCATTTACCATGCCTATAGGGGCCTTTGAACCCCTGGTAATGTATTTTGGCATGTGCAATAGCCCTGGCACATTTCAAACAATGGTTAATGATATTTTTCATGATTTATGGGCTTTTGTGTTGGTATATATTGACAATATTATTATTTTCACAAAGGATAAGACTAGGCAGGAACATGCCCAACTAGTGGCCCAAGTTCTCCAAAGACTGCAAGACAATGATCTATTCTTGAAACCATCAAAATGTCACTTTATGCAAGAAAAGGTGGATTACCTTGGGATGGTAGTGTCTAAAGACAGGGTTGAGATGCAGATGAACAAGGTCCAGGCCATTCAAGATTGGCCACAACCACACACTCTCAAACATGTTCAAGCATTTTTAGGACTGGCAAATTATTATCATTGATTTATTCAAGGCTTTGCCGATATTACCCACCCTTTGAATGATCTTACCAAAAAGGATCAGGTGTTCTCCTGGGACAGACCTCAACAAAAGGCATTTGTATTCCTAAAAAACATTATGTCCACAGCTCCTTTTTTAGTCTATCCTGATTCCACCTGGCCAGTTCATGTTGAAACTAATGCATCTGACATTGCCACTGGGGTGGTCCTTTCTTATTTGGTCCATGGTGACTGGTGTCCAGCTGCATATTTATCACATTCTCTCAATCCTGCTGAAAAGAATTATCTGATCTATGATAAGGAACTTTTGGCAGTTATCAGGGCTCTCAAGGAGTGGCGTCATCTTTTGATTGATTGCACCTCCTTTGAGATTTGAACAGATCATCAAGCCCTTGAACATTGGCAGAAGCCTCAAGATTTATCGTCCTGTCAAGCTAGATGGGTGGAACTTCTTATGGAATACTGTTTCACCATTGTTTATAAACTGGATACTTCCAATGGACAGGCCAATGTTTTATCCAGGCATTTTGATCATGGTACAGTGGTGGATGAACCTAACAAGAATGTCATGGTTCTCCCCCAAGAGCATTGTCCCACCCTTCCCTCCCTTTCCTATCATGGTCTGGTCATTTCCAACTCATTTATTCAGGATATGGTTGCAGCTACTGGTCCTCTTCTTGCAGAAGATTGGCCAGGGTTGTGTTATAATGCAGATAAAGGTTTCCTTACACATGAACACTCAAACACAGTCTTTATACCAAAGGAACTTAGAATGGAAGCATTAAAGATATGTCATGATTCTTCTATTGCAGGACATGGAGAACAAAGAAGAACTCTTCATTTATTAAAATGATTTTTCTATTGGCCTGGGCAGTCATAGGACATCATTAATTATATTAAGACCTGTCAAGCATGCTTCCTCACAAAGGGTTTGCAAAAAGCACCAGTAGGCAAACTTTTACCTTTACCTATCCCTTCTCAACCTTGGACAGACATTTCCACAGACTTTATTACTGGTTTACCAAAGTCAAATGGATTCAATGCTATCCTAGTGGTGGTAGATCGATTTTCAAAAGAAGTGGTTTTCATTTCTTGTTCCACAACCACTTCTTTATCAGATTTAGCTAAACTATTTCATGACCATGTTTGGTCAAGGCATGGCTTGCCATCATCTATTGTTTCAGATCAAGGACCACAATTTGCTTTGGCCTTCACACAAGAGCTGTGCCACTCCCTTGGCATACATTAGAAGCTTTCTACTTCATTTCACCCACAAACAGATGGTTAAATGGAAAGGATAAACCATGAATTAGAACAATACTTGTGTACCTTTGTGGCAAAGAAGCAGGAAACTTGGGCAGATTGGATAAAGATAGCAGAGTTCTCACACAATAATGCCTTCTCTACAGCAACAGAATCTACTTTATTCTCCATTACCAAAAAGTTTTCACCATAACTTGGCTTTGAGGCAGACAAAGTCTCACATGGACTTGCAAAGGAATTCCAATGAACAAATGTTCAGATACAGGAGTCATTGGAAAAAGCCAAAGAAAAGATGATCCAAGTAGTGGAATCAAAACAATCAGAAGCACCTTAATACCAGATTGGTCAAAAAGTCTGGTTATCTACAGAATACCTATCACTTCCATATCCATCCAAGAAACTATCACAAAAGTGGATAGGTCCCTACACCATTATTGACATCCTTCCCAATGCAGTAAAACTGCAATTACCTGTCAATATACACATTCATCCAGTCATTAATATCTTTCGAGTCAAACCCTACCATGATCTCCTTCCTCAGCAACCTGTCATTTGTCCTGATCCTATTGCCATAACAGAAGAAGGACATGAAGAATAGGAGGTTGAATATGTGGTTGATTCAAGATTGAAAAAAGGAAAACTGGAATACCTGATGCATTGGAAAGGATATGATGCATCTGATCAAACATGGGAACCTGAGGACCATCTCAAACATGCTTCTCAAGCTACTTCATCTTTTTATCTTCACAATCCATCAGTCCCATGAAAACTTTGTGGTTTGTCCCTAAAAGACTTTCATTCTTGCTTTGAACCATATACAAATTTGACCACTTCTGTTCCACTAGCCCTGTCTTGTCTGGAATTTGAGACCTAAAGACAGGGTAGTGTTATAATGCACTTTTTCATTTTTACTCTTTTTGAACTTATCTTCTTACTATTGTAACTCTTCACATTGTCACATCACATGACCCTTTCACACCTTCACATCTTCACCCTTTTACTATTTCACCTTTTCACATTGTCACCTCTTTATGTCTTCACAAGGCACAAGTCTAGAGTAATCTAGATGCTAATGTTATGCCTCATGTTTAGCACATGTATTTCTAGATCCCTGCTCCTTTATTGCCATTGATTGGCTTACTGTACATTTAATTTAGGGCCAGTGCCATTTACATGGTCTGTGCACATACTATAGCAATATATAAGGAGGTTGGCTCAAGCCTGGATTTTTCCAGTCTTGTGCACTTGAACCTTCCAGTTCTTGTTCTCCCTTGGCTCTTATCTTTTCACTACTATTGCCTAGTTCAGAGCCACTAGTCCAAAAGCTCTATCCAGGATCAGATCAGTTAGCACACATCAAGGCTAGGTGTTAGGTTTAGGTCAATGCATCTCTAGTTGCATTTCACATGGCTTCATCTCTGTCATAATCTTTGCTATCAAAGTGATGTGAGTACTTTGCTTTCTGATGCTCAGCTTTCTCTGTGATAACTGAGATGAGAGTATCTGGATCTAAGGTTTTGGTAGAGCTGAAAAGATGAGCTGCCATGAGTTGACTAGAAGCAAAATTTGCAAGTGAATTTGGGAGAGACCTGACAATGGTAGATCAGTAATCTGTTTTATCAATGATGACACCTGGCAGCTACTAATTCTTCCCATTTGATTCACAGTCCATTGAGAAACTGGTGAATGTCACCTCCTTTAATCAACTTTGACTCCAGAAATTTGGTATGCAGGTTCATCTGTGCATACACCCCTTTTTCCATGTACTCCTTCACTATTTCAGCCCATATCCCAGTGACACTAGTTTGCTTTTGAACATGCAAGGCAGTTGAGTTGGGAATTTGCTGGGTGAGTAGATGCTTGGCCATTCATTCCTCCTTCAACCATTTCTTCACTTTTTCTTGCTCATTCATGGTTATTGGGGGTACATAGCTTGGCTTGACTTGGGTACCATCAAAATGGCCCCATAGCTTCTTGGGCTTGATAGCAACCTGAAAGTAAAAAGTGAAAATAGCCCAGTTTGTGCCTTTGACCTCAAGTTTTGGCATGTTGCTGGGGAGAGTATCAGTGGAAACAGGTATGATGGTTGTTATAATGCACTTTTTCAATTTTACTCTTTTTGGACTTATCATCTTACTACTGTAGCTCTTCACATTGTCACATCACGTGACTATTTCACCTCTTCACACATTTCACTTCTTCACTATTTCACATTTCATATCTTCACATGGCACAAGTCTAGAGCAATCTAGACTCTGATGTCATGCCTCAGGTTTAACACATGTATTTCTAGGTTCCCACTCCTTTATCACTATTGGTTGGCTTACTGTACATTACTTTAGGGCCAGTACTATCTACATGGTCTGTGCACATACTGTAACAATATATAAGGAGGTTGGCTCAAGCCTGGATTTTCCCAGTCTTGCACACTTGAATTTTCTTGTTCTTGTTTCACTTGGCACTTGCTTTTTTCTCTACACTTTGCCTAGTTCAGTGTCACTAGTATAAAAGCACTACTCAGGACTCAGGAAGAACAGCACATACCAAGGCTAGGTGTTAGGATTAGGTCAATGCATCTATAGTTGCATTTCAATGGTGGCCATAGCAGATAATAGTGAGGTATGAATTTTTAGTACTGAGAGGAATCAGGGCTTATAACCTGTCAAGATAGCACTTAGTTATGTAAAACAATGGACTAATATATTTGTATACCTGTTAAGATAGCACTATGTACATGTAAGTAGGGGTATATAGTGCATGAAAATAGGAAGCTCACCTCAGTTGTGTAAAACAATGGACTGAGGTGCTCAGAGCCTGAAAGGGTATATTATATATACAAAAGATGTATTGTACAATGTAGAAAGGATTAGACAAAGTTCTGACAGTGTGCTGCCAGAGTAAAACAAGGAACAAAAAAAATACATATATGAGACAGTAGTAAGGGGTGGTTCTTAAACTGAGGCATCATCTGGACATGTGCTTGCTACAGCCCACTTGTATGCAAGCTAGATACAGCAGAGACAGCATTCCTGGCTGTGTGCATGCTTGCATTCTAACATGAAGTCCCATTATTGTTATAATGCACTTTTTCATTTTTTCCTTCTTTGGCATTTTCTTATCACTACTGTAACTCTTCACAATCATCACATCATCATCTTTTCACTATGTCACACCTTCACACTTTTCACCTTTTCACATTTCACTTCTTCACAGGTCACAGATCTAGAGTAATCTAGATTCTGGTGGCATAACACATGTTTCCCTGCTGTAGTTCTAAGGTCTCTGCTCTTCTTTTTCCATTGGTTGGCTTACTATACTTTATTTAGGGCCAGTACCATTTACTTGGTCTGTGCACATACTGTAGCAGTATAAAAGAAGGTCTGCTCAAGCCTGGGTTTTTTCCAGTCTTGTGCACTTGAACCCTTTAGTTCTACAAGTCCCTTGGCTCTTACAACTGTTCTTTTATCCTTGCCTAGTTCTTGTTGCTCTAAGTTCAAAGCAACTAATCAGGATTGTCCACACACACCAAGGTTAGGTGTTTAGATTTTAAATCAATGCATTAGCAGCTGCATTTCAATTATGACCACTTGCAAAATGAAATTACTTATCAGCCCAGTTAGCCATCAATCAAGCCATGAATGTCCAATGGCAGATGGTTGGAATAAGGGGAGGAAAGGTGCATGGGAACAGCACTAGATAACCTGGGAATGAGTATATGTTAGTTTTGTGAGGATGTACTGTAAAGGGTAATATACTATACACAAAGAGACCTTGTTGATACTGTTTAGTTGATGAATGTAATGAATGTATAGTAGTCTTACTGAAACTCCACCATAATGTGGGAACACTTAGAAATAGAACTGGACAAGAGTGCAGTAATGTTGAAAGAAGTGTTGTGCAGAGCTAAGTGAAATTATAATAACCTATGAGAACCTCAGTTGATATCAAGCTACTAAAATTAAAAGTACTACCTATAAGAACTATAGTAGATTAGTATAGTAGCAAATACCTATAAAAATAGGGCTTATCCTTAGTAGATGTCAAGCTACTGAGGACATAAACTAGAAAATGGTATAAAGTGTATGCTCTAAGCTTATATAAGGATTACCATAAATGAAAAGATAAAGTATGCTGGTCAAGTTTACAACAGGTGATTTCAGGGAAAAACCAGAGTACTCTACAGAAAGGGAGTTACCTTTCTATATAGGTTATATCTAGGATATGACACATGTCTCTTATAATGCAAATCCTGGCATCATGATGAGTATAATAAGTTCCTGACATATACAATCTATAACATGTGCAGTTCATGATAAGTCAATGCACAAGAGCAAATGTGTATGTGTTGCATTCTCTCACACTATGAAGCTAAAGCCCAGTACTTCCAATAATCTAAAGCAGCACACTTGCAAAGTTGTTTGTGTGTAAGCCATTCATCATTTTCAAATCTGTAGTTAAGCCAGTGCACAAGGTATTGTTGTTTATGGCCAACATGTTGTTTATCAATAATGTAATCAATTTTGATTTCTTCAAGTCCCTTTGGTGTTAAAATGGGGGTGGGGTAATTGTGGTGTTGCAAGGGAAATGTGTGAGAATTATTAGAATAATATCTGCATAGTTGGCTAATATGAAAGGTGGAATAAATGTGTGATGTGAAAGGAAGTGCAAGGATATATGTGGAGGTTTTGAGATATGCCTTGGTGATGGTAAATGGGTCATTATAGTGAGGCATGAGCTTGGCAACATAATGTCCATTTTTTGCAGGTAGTCATGACAATGGTGTTAATTGAACAGGAGAACAAGATCACCAACAGAAAGAGTAGATTCAGGTGAATAGGAGGGGTTTGCATGAAAGGCTTGCTTGATTTTTGCATAAAGAAGGTTATCTTGAGCATTAGTAAGTTGTGCCTGCATGGTAAGCAGCAGATAAGAGACATCTAGTGAATTAGATTTAGTAGTGTTATAAAGTAACACTTCCTGCACTAAAAACCAGTCATGTGACATCATGTGATCATGCACAAGACATTCCTTTTTTGGCTTAACCCTAGTTTGTGATTCTATTCTATTAAGAGTATTTATTATTCCCTTTTCCAGCAGTGGTTATGTGACAGTAAGTTATCTGACATGGATCTTCCCTGGATCTTCTCAGAAATGGCCCTTCTTCTTTATCTCCATGAATCTTATCTGATCTGGATCTGGACTCTAGATACATCTGTGGCAGATCTTAGATTGAATCTTATCTGTGGCAGAGATCTCCATTCTCATAGGTGCAGTACCTCTGACCCTGTGCTTTCATTCCATAGAATTCTTCTCTTCCATTCTTTCTTTATATTCATGCCTGCTTTTTGCTGGCACTCTTTTATTTCTGCTCCATGCTTTTCTCTCATTTTGGTTCTTATCTTTTAGCCCAGGGTTTGGGGCACTCCCTGATTAGTAGTTTACTGTATTAGTCAGCAGTCCTATAGAACAATATATAAGGGTGAGAGTATAGAGGGCTGGCTCTCCAGTCTTTGTCACTTGAGTCTTGGGCTTTTACAAGTAATTCCTTGGGGATTCTTCCTTAAGGCCTGGCTGGGGCTTGTTTCTTCACAGTTTTGATTAGGCTCATTTTTTCCTTTTTACTTGCCTAGTTAGAGCCACTAGCCATAAAAGCTCACTTAGTAGAAGAAGCACCCTCAGATAGGGTTAGGGTTAGGATGGGTTTACTCATTCAGCAGTAGCATCAGCTGTTATGGTGTTGGATGTGTATGACTTGTCCTAACCCTAATCAGTGATAATATAACCTTGAGGGGATGCATCAATATTATTGTCAGATTTAAATTAAATAGAGAAAGGGCAGTAGGACTTAGGGTAGCAATGCCTGAGGAGCTATCACACTAGTCATCAGAAAAATAGCCTATATTGCAAGGGATAATCCTAGGAGATACAATGTACAAGATAACAAGTGGTTAAGGCTGGAGAGCCTTAATATAGAACTACAAGCTACTTATACTACTCCAGGATGTGCACAGACCACCCAGTGGATCCAGCACAAATACTAAATAGGAAATAGGGCATAGGGTAAGGGTAGAGGGTATGACTAAAGGCCATGCAGTAAAGGGATATAGAATGAAGAGGCTATGTAGAAATAAAAGGAAAGGATTCAGAGTTAGCAGAGATTAAATTATATCCTTAGCCATGAGGCCAAGAAGATCTTATTAAAAGATCTGCCATGATTGCATCTGACCCTCATCTGAATTGAGATTAGATTCATTGAAGATTTGATTGAAAAATGCATTTGTCATCTGAAATGCTAGATTCAACCATAAGCTATGCCCAAATCCAAGAAAAAACTCTGAATAACAAATTAACCATATCCTAGGGTTTATTCTTGTTTAGCAATAAAGTCTCATGGTCATGTGCTTGTCATGTGATGCTTCTGCTAGCAAACTGTTCATTTATAACATTAGCCCTCATGCAAAGAATACATGTCAAGTAATATATAGATTAGAGAAGATGGAAGGAAAAATATAAGGGCTATGCCCTAAATGGAGCTGGAAGGGAGTATATCTGGTACTGGCATTGAGGGTATTCATGAGATGAAAGCACACATGGGGAAGAGCTTTGATCCAACCAGTTTGATTGTAGTTGATAAAAAACTGAAGGCATTAAATAACTGTTTTGTTAGTATATTCACTGATGCTGTCAGTTTGCAGGTGATAAGCTGTGAACATTTTTAGGGAAATGATGGTAAGTTTATGCAATAAATGCCAGAAGCTAGAGAGAAAAAGTTTATTATAATCAGAGATAATCTTAAGTAGTAGGCCATTTTCATAGTATCAGTAGTTGAAAAACAATTGTGCTAGTTTGCAAGCTGAAAGTGAGTTAGTACAAGAAATAAGATGGACATCTGCCTAAAGATAATCTGTAATGGAGAGAATCATGTTGAATTCATAATCAGAAGATAGGGGCCCAATAAAGTCCATGGTAATAGAGTTTCTGCATTAATCAGGTACTGGGAGAGAATGCAAGGGACCAGTGGATAGGGAATTGGGTAGTTTATTGTGCAGACATGCAGAACAGGAGGATAGATAGGCCTAAAGAAGGTTATATTTCATGTGTGACCAGTAAAATAATGGCTAGAGTGCCAAGTATATTTTGGCACCACCAAAATGACCCAATTGGTTATGAGCTAATTGGAAAATCCATTCATAAAGGGATAAAACATAGGGAATAACAAGACAGTTACATAGAAATAGCATATTATCATGTTCCTATAGCTTGGAGAAAGACCCCAGCAGGGAAAACAATTTCCAGCAGTATAGATTGGCACTGTAACCTTTAAGAATTTCATAAATAAGTTGGTGATTTAGTATGATGCAGAATAATGCAATGGAAGTTGGGGTAGAAGATAAAGATTGGCATGGTGTTATATCCCATAATTCTGATTCAATTTTGACCCAATTTCAATTTAACTTGCATCTGATCTGCACACCTATTAGACTACTCTTGTTATAATTTTTATTACATTTTCTTTATTTTCTAACAACCATTGCAACTCTTCACATTGTTACATTGTGTGACTTTTTCACATCTTCACATCTTTACCTTTTCACATTATCACAGACCTAGACTGGTCTAGACTCTAACATCATATACCTCATGTTCTATACATGTTTTCTAGGTCCCCACTCTCTTACTGCCATTGGTTGGCTTACTATACAGTAGTTTAGGGCCAGTTCATGGTACATAGTCTGTGTGCATTCTGGTAGCATATATAAAGGAGAGGCTCAAGCCTGGCTAAATCCCAGTCTTGTGCACTTGAGCTCTTAGCTTTTACAAGTCCAAGTCTTTTATCTCTTGTCTTATTTCTTTTTTGCCTAGTTCTATTGGCTCTAGTCCAAAGCCTTCACTCAGTAGCATTAGTAGTAGAGTGCCCTCAGGCCTCTGAAGTTCCAGTAGCTTAGCACATCAGATTTGTGCTTCAACTCTAGCTTGACTTTTTTCCACATATATTTGACCTTCATTACCACTCTGCCTTACTCCAGCTATCCTTGCACTCTTCATGCCCAGTTATTAGTATATGTTCCTTTGACCTTCCATTATCTTTACTCTAGTTTCAACTTTAACCCTGTCTCTGACTTTGTTAAGTAGCTTATCTTAGCCCTTACTTTATTTTCTCCAAACCACTTCACTATAACTCTATACTTAATCCCATTTTACTCTCTGTTACTGTTACTATTCCTGTTTTTTTTTTTGCTTTTTTCTGCTATTTTTTAGTTTCAGTCTGACATAATTGGATATTGTTTTTCCTGATATCTTTATTCATCTCTTAGATACTTAGGCACCTGCTTTACTTCTGAGATTGCACCTGTCTCATTTTGCTATACTCTTAGATAGTTCTGCCCTTTGAGATATAAGTACTGTAGTCCTATATCTTGTACCTTAGTATAAATATTGACAAAGATACCCTGTTTTGACCTTGACCTTACTCTGACCAAGCTATTCAGCTTATCCTCTGACCCTCTGGATTATTCTAGAGTATCTCCAGATCTGCCTAAGACCCTACTCTTGTTATAACTAGGCTTAATGCTCCTCATTTTGCCTGTTTCTTCTGTTAAGTGCTAAGTGTTATAAACATTTTGATGTACTCCAGGGGTACTCCAGATAACTCTGGAGTGGACAGGGCTTGGCTTCACCTTATGTGGTGTGCTCTTATGCTAGTACCAAGTGCCCCAATTTACAGAGGGGTTGGAAACTATCAGAAGTCTGGGATTGGCCATAGGGCTTTTTCCCAACAAGAGGCACAATGTCAAGTTGTGGAGTAAATTGAGGGACTTAGAGTAGGGTATGACGTCAAGTTGTGAGGCAGGAGGGGTCTGGGGGGCATTATAACATTGTATTATGGTTGATATTCAAAACTAAAGTACAAGATACAGAACTACAGTACTTATATCTCAGGGAGGCAGATTATTTAAAAAGGGAATGAAGATATGAAAGGAGTTGTCTCATAAGCAAAGCAGGTGCCAATGCATCCTGGATATAAATGGAGATGTCAGAGAAGACAACATTGAATAATGTCAAACTGAAACTAAGTGATGACAGGGAGAAGTGTGGCACAAAGGAACAGGAACAGAAAGTAAGGTCAGAGAAACAACAGAGTTGTATCAGAATGGTATGGAGTTAGCATAGGTAAAGTTGTAATCAATCATTAGGTAGGAAAAGATAGAGGTAAAGGGAACTAGTAAACATGCAGCTTAAAGCATAAAAGCAACTGGAGTTGTATCAGAGACATAGTGGAGTTAATCCATTGACATGGGATGTGACACTAAAACTGCTCTCTTCTCTTTATATCTGACCTCTTTGTAAATTAGGACACTGTAAAGTGCAAGGGCACACCATATAAGGTGAAGCTGAGTTCCATTTGACCAATGAAACCCTTCTTAATCTTTTCCAGAAATCTCTGAACTTTTCCAGAAGCCTTTGAAGTTTACATCACACAATAAGGGTTTTATTCTTGTAGCAAACAGATATAGTTTTGAAAGTATATTCATACTCACACTTGCACTTCTTGTACCATTATGTCACATAAGGATCAGCTTGGGCTGTTTCTCAACCCTTAATCCTCAACTCCAACTTATTCACACAAGTTGTACATATAAGGGTAACCTCTTGAAATCTCTGGAATATCTGGATGTTCCTGGAATATAGACCAATTCCTCATGCTAACTATCAGATTATGACCACACATGACTCTATTATGACTTTATATTATTTGGATACCCCTGATCCTGGCATTTTCCCCTGTTCATTACTCCAGATTCTCCAGAGCAGTTCCAACTCTCTTACACTAAGTAGCATTACCAGTTCTTATGGACCCTTGAATGCAGTTTCAAGGTTATGGGTACTCACTCATGAGTACCACTCTCTTCTGTTTCCCAGTTTCTTCTGGCAGCTAACTCCAGTACTCTGATACTTTGTTGTCATTTAGGATAATTCTTGATGGAAAATCACTTTATGTCACTTTGGAATATCTCTGACCATCTTTTTCTGCCTAGATTCTGCTGTTGCAGTCTATGCACTTCTAGTTATTTCCCCAGCCTCTTTTTTAACAGGTCACTCAATGATTATTCATTAGGTTGTCATCACTTGCTTGCATCTGTTCTTTACTTCTAGGTGACTATTTTCAGCTGTTGATTCTAACTCTTCAATATCTTGCTTTCAGTAGTAACAAGTTCACTAATTCTGAGCCCCTTGTCTCTCTGACCTCTAACACTATACCTTTGTGCACTTCTGATCATTATAATTCCCCATTTGGGTCCCTAGTTCCACTTAGGATTTAAAAGCCCCAATACTTTAATATTTCTCTGCCTTTTTCTGCTTCTTTCTGAGTTCCCTTCTTTTCCTTAGTCTTTATCTCTTATGCTCAAGCTATCAGACCCCTACATACTCTACAAAGACTGTTGGATCCACTCTGATCAATGCCTAGCATCACTCTTCACTAGATGATTTGTGTTCACTGATTCTAGAATACCACTGACTTATTCACATTGATCTGTTGACTTTGGGTATTGAGTAGTATTTTGTCTATTTACTGGATAACACATGCCAGTATCTCATGCACCCTCTGTAGCTCTGTACCACTCCAGTCTCAGCTAACTCTGACCCCAAATCACAGTTCTCTTTATCTTTCCCTGATAGTTATGCTCTGTTGCCTTGCTCTGCCCTTAGTGGTAGGCCAGTTTCATCTGCTAATATGCCTCCCAGGAAGATATCTCCATCCAACTTTGATCCTCCCCAAGCTTGCAGTATTAAACCCCTTCATTAAGTTTCACATTTACTTGCATCCCCATCATTTGTTTCCTTATTCTTGCATTTCTTGAGATATACTCCCTACTAACCCAGCAAGCTCCCAGAAACACTTACTCTCTTCCTCTGCACACCACTGTATTCACCCATACCCAACCATGCATGCCCACAATGTCTTGCTCTCCCCAGGAGCCTCCACCTATACTCCATCACCCCAGGAAGATTATCATTTCTTTGTGGTTGTATTGTAATTATTCTTTGCCCTCTTGCAGCTTAATATTGAGATTTGTCTTCCTTCATTTGTTATTTTCCCCTGTCAGTATCTGCTTGGATTTTCCTCTTGTTTCTATTTCCACTCTGAACTTCCTGTCCAGGATCCCTCTAACTCCTTTTCTTAGAACTTTCCCCTGCTTTTAGCAGCATTATCTTGATGATGTACCCTGCCTCTCTGACCCTGTCCTGGAAAACCATGTTTCTTAGAACTTTCTCAGAATCTCCCTGTTTTCTCCAACTTGCCCTGGGAATCCTGTGCTTTTCAGATCTTGTTTTCTGACAACTCTGTTCCTGCTTGCAGGTCTTTTCTTACTTTCTCTGATATGTTGTCTTGAAACCTGTCCTTTTGTTTCCTTGGGTATTCTGATGTTTCTAGGACATTTCTGCTCTTCCTGCATCTCCTGGAAATCCTTTTTTTTTTTGAAACTTTCTCCAAATCCCTTCATTTTCTCTGACTTCTACCCTGGAAATTCCTTGATATTCTGGCCTGGTTTCCTAATGACTCCATTTCTGCTCACAGGCCTTACTCTTTACTTTTCCTGATGTATTGTCTGGGAACCTGTTCTTTCATTTCTCCAGGTATTCTGTTTTCCCTGAAACACTTCTGCTTTTCCTGTATTCTCTGGGATCTCATTCTTCCTTTCCCATTCCTTCAGTTGGCCTTTCTTCCTGGCCTCTCCTTCATCTTTCCAGGTATTTCTGGACCTCTTCCACTTTGAAATTTGCACTGCCTTTGGCCCCTTTGTTACTCTCTGTTTCCTGTTGATGATGAAACATCAACCTCAAGAAGGAAATAGTGTCTAGTAATTGCACTAGTGATTGCACTTAGCAATCTATAACCACCTGCCACCTACCAGTTACCTAGTGCTCATGCTCTCTTCTCTCAGCCCTATTGCTCACCCCTCTGACCTTTCTCTGTTTCATCTCTAATCTTTTCTGCCACAGTGACCAGCCATCTATGTCAACTATCTTCTCCATTTATGCAGTGATCAGATTTGCTCTGTGTCAATTGCCCTCTATCTACCCCTTTCATGCAATAACCAGACTCACTCTGTGCTGATTGCCCCCTTTGACTTTCTTCACCACTTGTGTAGTAACTGATCCTTATCCTTGTTGATTGTACCCATCTTTGATTATCTCCAATTACCTCTGTTCCTCTCCTGAGTAGTAACTAGGATTTGCCTATGTTAACCATCACATTACTCACCACCCTGGGCTCCACTCTCCCTCCTTGCTGCAGCACACATGAATGCAGTACAATTTGAATTGAAATAAAGCCATACTTGTTATAAGAAAGATAAGACCAATAAGCAAACCTCAGTGTAACACCCACTTCTCCAGAGTCTCTCTAATCTCCACTCCACAGTTCTTCAGCTTCTCTCCAGTCTCCAGTCTGGCTGCAATGATCTTTGGCCCCCTTGATGCAATATAGCCCATCTGATGGCCCTTTGCCAGCTTGATCAGCATCAGGTTGCAAAGAAGCTTATTCTACTATATTATCCCTGTGCAAAGTTGGCCACTGACCTCATGAATTGTATTGGCAACTCTCTCCACAGGCTCTGATTGTTATAGTCCGCTTTTTTCAAAACTTTGATCACGTGACTTTATCTTATCTTCTCCACGTGGTTATCTAATCTTTTATCTTATCAAGGCACGTGACGGGTCACATGACTGGTCTAGACCCAGGGCATAGGGTTAGCCTCATGTCTTACTGTTATAGTCTGATTTTTCAAACTTTGATCACGTGACCTTATCTTATCTTCTCCACGTGGTTATCTAATCTTTTATCTTATCAGGGCACGTGACGGGTCACATGACTGGTCTAGACCCAGGGCATAG
>JBBPKN010001427.1:0-16530 GCA_038089275.1 Pulveroboletus cf. rosaemariae | reverse complement strand
GGGTCTGGGGGGGATTGTAATGTTGTATTATGGTTGATATTCAAACTGGAGTCCAAGATACTGAACTCCAGTACTTATATACCTCAGGGAGACAGATTATCTAAGGAGGGAATGGAGATATGAAAGGAGTCATCTCATAAGCAAAGCAGGTGCCAATGCATCCTGGATACGAATGGAGATGTCAGAGGAGACAACATTGAATAATGTCAAACTGAAACTAAGTGACAACAGGGAGAAACATGGCATGAAGGAACAGGAACAGAAAGTGAGATCAGAGGAATACTGGAGTTGTATTGGAATGGTATGGAGTTAGTATAGGTAAAGTTGTAATCAATCATTAGGTAGGAGAAGATGGAGGTAAGGGGAACTAGGAAACACACAGCTTAAAGCATAGAAGCAACCAGAGTTGCATTGAAACATAGTGGAGTTGACCCATTGGCACAGAATATGACAGTATTCCCCTCTTAAGGCCTGAACCCCTGAAGGCTGTGAAGCACATGCTCTTGATGAATAAGTGAGTGGAGTGGACATCAGGGTTTAGCTGGCCAGAAAACCATAAAAGCAAATACCACCCCAGAGACTTCCATACTGGTATTCCTTATTATGTTTTCATTTACTGATATTCACACCTGGTCTGATGAGTGCCTGGAGAAGTGTGTCGAAGACAAAGAGGAGCTTGGTGACATGAAGTATGCTGAGCAGAAGTGGCAGGGAAAAGTGAGAAGAGAGGAGGAGGCTTAGAAGAAAGCAGAGGAGGCTCAGAAAGCAGTGGCAGCAGTCCAGAAATGGGTAAGTATTGGAAGTGGGGTCAGAACCTAGCACTCTAACACTGGCTTAGGTGGAGGAACTTTGCCAAGCCCAGGAGGTGGGGTCCAGTAGCAGCAATGGGCGGAGGAGACTGGAGAAGCCGGGAGTTTGGGAAGTGAGGATGGGAAGGAGGATGAGGTGGCAGCAGAGCTATCGGAACTTTGTGTGGAGGTCAGCAAAATTTCGGTGGTAGACAAGGAGATGGAAAAAATGGTCTTAGAATAGATAGAGGGTCCACTAGATCCACTACATCTGGTTAATCATAAGATAGCCTGGATTTGTCCAGGTAACAGAGATGAAACTCCTCAACGATCTCTGAAGCATGCCCTAATTCAGTGGCCAGGAGCCACAAGGTCTCCTTATCAGTATCCTTATAACCTAACCACTTAACCAAATATAGTAATTTGCAATTCCTTTGCCTATGATCTATCTTTGAGTTTAGGATTTTGGAAATCTCAAACTCCGGTTCACTGTTGATTTCGACTGGGGGTGGAGGTGGTTGCACGCAATCTGGGATCACATTGGAGACAGAGGGTTCAAGTTGAGAAACATGAAAGACTGGATGAATGGACTTCATGTTCTCTGGAAGACAAAGTGTGAAGGATAGTGAGCCCACCTGAGCAATAATGGAATAAGGATCTAAGTTCTTTTCAGCAAGTTTCTTGGAAGACTGTGTAGTTCTAAAGTACTTGGCCTTGATGAATACCTGGTTATCTACTTTAAAGTCTGGTGCCAGAGATCGTTGGGCATCTGTGGGTCCTTGGTATCTAACTTGGGCGGCAGCTACTTCTTCACGAAGGAAGATGTGGAGAGAGTCAAGGTCTATGGTGTATTCTTGAGCTCAGGTGGAGGTGAGATCATGTTCTGGGTACACAGAGATATTCAGATGGTAGCTCTTGTTGGCGAAGAAAGGGGAAACACCTGTGGTAGCATTAGGGGCATTGTTATAAGTGAACTCCATGAGGGGCAGGAGGTTGGACCAGTTGTCCTGCTGATAGTTGCAATAAACATGTAGATACTGCTCCAGGGTTTGGTTCATTCGCTCAGTTTAACCATCACCCTCTGGATAATATCCAGAGGTGAAGTGGAGACAGATATTAAGGGCTTGATCCAGAAAATAGAAAAAATGGGAAACAAACTTGGAACCTTGATTGGAGATAATGTGGGAGGGAACTCCATGTTTGAAAAACACATGGAGTAAGAAGAGTTTAGCAAGCTCTGGGGAGGTTACCTTGTTGTCTGTAGGAATGAAGATGCACTGCTTTAATAGACGATCTACCACAACAAGGATGGCGGAGTGACCAGAGGAAGCCAGGAGCTGTTTGATGAAATTCATAGAGATGGAATTCCACAGCTTTTCTGGAATGGAGAGCTGCTTGAGGAAACCATAGGGTTTGTGACAGGGTACCTTAGCATGGGTGCAAGCTGTACATGAAGAAACGTATTCCTTGACAAATGCTTGAATGCCAGGCCAGGTATACTCTCGGTGAATGAGCTCCAGTGTCTGATTCTGACCAAAGTGTCCAGATAAGAGGTGGTTGTGCTTGTAGCAGAGGACCTGGAGTTGGAGGTTGGAAGCATTGGAGACATAGATGCAGTTGTCCACACACAAGAAACCTCCTGGGTCTCTAGACCAATGAGAGTTGGACAGGAGGGTACTGGAACAGTGGATAGAGATGGTTGGGTCAGAAGGGAGTGCCAAGATGATGTCATGATGGAGGGTTTCAATGTCAAAGAGGGATGCAGACCAGAAAACTGGAGATGCTAGGATGGAAGCCCAGAGGGATGCAGTGAGTTGTTCCTGTATAAACATGGGCCAGAAGTTATGTGGATTGACAAGGGCATAGTCGCCATTCCCTGCACTGGGATAGACATCCCATCATCTAGTTAGAGTGTCAGGTTTAGTGCCTAAATGGACAGGGTGAAAATGGATGATTAGATTAAACTGGGAAAGAAACTCCGACCACTGGGCTTGCCAGCAGGTCAGAAGTTTAGACATAGTGAAATATTCCAGGGTTTTATGATTAGTGACAACATCCACCAGAGAACTGGAACCTTCGAGGTAATGATGCCAGGTCTTGAACACAGTGAAAATAGCAAGGAGCTCCTTATCATGGGTGTTATAGTTGAGTTCTGGCATAGTGAGCATATGGGAAAAGAAAGTGACAGGGTGGACCTCATTGTCCAGGGACTGGAGTAAGAGGATTCCAGCTATAACATAGTTGGAGGCATTAGTCTCAACAATAAGAGGAGCATTGGGGACCCAATGGGTCAACATAGGAGTGGAAGTAAAAGCATCCTTGAGGCGCTGGAAAGTAGCACAACAAGAAGCATTGAAAGCCCAATGAACAGACTTGTGGGTAAGGTGAGTCAGGGGAATGACAATGTTGGAGTAGCCCCAAATGAAGCAGCAGTAGAAGTTAGTGAAACCAAGGAAGGACTGGATATTTCTAATCTTGTGAGGCTCAGGCCAATCCAGGATGGATTGAATCTTGTCAGGGAACATCATGAGTCCAGAAGGAGAGTGTAGAAACCCAAGATACTTAGTGGAATTGGTATGGAATTCACATTTCTTGGGTTTAGCAAAGAGGCTGTGCTTCTGGAGGCAGTGGAGGACTTCACGGACATGCTCGGTATGTGATGTCCAATCAGCAGAGAAAATTAGGATATCATCCAAATAAATGATTACTGAAACATCAAGAAGATTGGCAAAAATAGAATTGATGAACTGCTGGAAAGCCACAGGAGCATTGGTGAGCCCAAATGACATGACAAGCCACTCATAGGAGCCATAGCACATATGGAAAGAGGTTTTCCATTCATTGCCCTCAGCAATACTGTTATGTTTCCTCTTTTCTTTCCCCTTTTCCTCTTTCTTTTATTCTAGCTTCAGCTCTTCTTGCACCTTAGGTGCTCTCTTGTTCATTTGTCATCTTAGATTCCGCTCTTCTCGCATTCTAGCCTAGCCTAGACTGCTCTCTTGTTATGCCCTTTGCCCAGGCCTTTGATCTCTAATCAGCTGACTCATAATCATTCCATTTTTTTCCATCTGTTTCTACATGGATACCTTACTCATCATTCGTCAGCATGATTACTCACTTTATCTCTGCTTCAACTCTATTAAGCTGTACTATAAAGTAGCATACTTCCTGTTCTTTCCTTCCTTATGCTACTTCTACCTTGTGATCACCTTACAGTCCTCACATCTCCACTACTCCTTGTACCTACATACTGGGAATCCATTACTTGTATTCTGGCACTTATCCAGAGGATCATCAGTGTCTGATCTTGGCACACCCCTGGGAGTGTAGCTGGTACTTCTAAGGCACAACACTTCATTTGTCACCTTCCACTTGTCTTGAAGCTTACCTTTGGTTCACTTTATCCTCTTTGCCTACAGCAAGGTCTACACCTGTCCCTATCCAGGCCTAGTGTAACAAAAGAAGTAGTGTATTCTACTTGTGGCTAGCATTGCTCTAGTCTGCTCCCACCATTCTGCCCAAACAACCCTCACTGTTCGACTCTCTCTGGGGTAAGCCTCATGCCTCTACCTCAGACCCTCTCAAATTCACTTCAGAACCTGAGAACCCCTCTCCTCCAGATCGCCCTTTCATACCAGAAGATGTGCTTGCAGATATCCTTGTCCCCTCTCAAGAAGAAGTATGAGAAGATCATGACCTTGCTTACAAACTCTCTTCTTTCTTGCAGATTCCCCAAGCTCAGACATCATTATCCCCCACTTTAGTCCAATGCCAACCTGCATTCACCCTTCCTCAACCTCGCCCCTCTCCATTCATTGCTATATCTGGCTCCTCCACCACCAAGCCTACAGAACTTTGTTTTGGTGCCCCTGAGCACTTTGATGGCAATCGATCCAAGGCCGAGAACTGGCTGGACACAGTCCAGTTCTATCTCTTCATTAACAATGTGGTCTATGACTCTGATGAGAAGAAGATTGCATTTGCCCTTTCATTTATAACTAAAGGGCCAGCACTGTCATAGGCTGCAATGTACTGGAAGAAGTATATCTTCGGAATGACCGTTATCATGGGAAAGTTTTCCCATTTCACCTCCACATTCCTGAAGGTTTTCCAACAACAGGACATGGTTAATGCCGCCATTCATTGGTTGGCAAACACCCAGATGAAGCAGAGAAAGAAAGGCAAATGGACACCTTCCCTTGCTGAATATATCACTGAATTCCAGAACTGTGTCATCACCACCAAAATCACTGACAACAACATCCTCATCAGATACTTTGAAACAGGACTTGCATCCTACCTCTCATGTTGCATTCACAACCTGGATATGATTCCCTCTACTATCACCAAGTGGTATACTAAGGCTGCTCACCTTCAAGGAACTATGGAGTGCGCCTGCTCTATAGAACAATGGCGAAAGAATCCTTGTGCGTTTGCCTGGACTCCCACACCCCCCTCTACCTTGTCCAAACCAGAGAAAGATTCAAACGTGATGGACATAGATGCCATAAAGAAAGGATGCCTGATCAAAGCAGGTAGGGCTTTCTGCATCAAGAATAAACTCTGCTTCAGATGCTGGAAACCCAGATACATAAACATGGCCTGCCCAAATTTCCCTGCCTCTTCTTCTGTTATAGTCCGCTTTTTCAAAACTTTGATCATGTGACCTTATCTTATCTTCTCCACGTGGTTATCTAATCTTTTATCTTATCAGGGCATGTGACGGGTCACATGACTGGTCTAGACCCAGGGCATAGGGTTAGCCTCATGTCTTCCAGCCCCTTTTCATTTCCATTATTCTTCCATTCTAGAAGCCCTGCTCCTTTTCAGCCATTGGCTATTCTCACAGGTGCTTCTCTTCTTTTTGATCGCCGTTCAGGGTCCATGGGAATTCTCCCATCAGGGTCTTGGTCCGTGTGCATGTAGCTAAGGTATATAAGCTGTAGCATATACTCAAGACTCCCCAGTCTTGAGCACTTGTACCTTCAGTGCAGTGTATTCACTAGTACTCCTTGCTTTCTTATTATCATCTGCTTTTTTGTTCATCGTTACCGTCAGCAAGCCCTAGACTAGGGTTATCAAGAGCCAGCATCGTTCAGCAGTTACAGAATATAACATCTTCCTCCCCCGCCACCACCAAAGAAACTCCTCACGTCAAGATGGTTTCTGCTGAAGAACTGACAATGAAGATTGAGGAGGTTAGTAATGATGAATCAGATGATGGGGTGGCAAGAGTAGTTGTGAAGAAAGAACAGAAGAAGAAGATGGAAAGGCAGGGTTTTTAAAATGGAGTACCTCCCCTATGCAAGGTACTCCCTCCTTCTCTTGTGCACCTGTACTTGTATCCACTTCCAAGAAATCTATGAAGATTGCAATTCAAGTTTCCCCCTCTACTCATGCCAAGAAAGTCGTAGCTACTTGTGCTCTTGTCAACAGCAGAGCACAAATCAACTGCATTGACTGGGACTTTATCAAAAAGAACCAGTTCCCCACTAAGAAGCTTGACAAACTGATTGTCATTCGGAATGTCAACCACTCTGAAAACAAGAAAGGCAAGATCACCCAAACTTGCAATCTCCTTCTATGCTTTGAGCAGTCTGTTCTCCCAGTTTCCTGCTATGTCATCACATGTGGGAAGGAGAACATTATCCTTGGACACCTGTGGCTTTGGGCCATGAACCCTACCATTGACTGGATGGCAAACACACTCACCATTCCAGATTTCCCCTCTAATAATGCTACCTATCACATCAACTCAGTCCACAAACCTCAATTTGATGGACTCCTTGAAGATATCATTGTTCTCCATGATAAACTCTTAGTCTGCTATCTGGACTACGTTACCCCAGAGCAATCTATTAACGAATCACTCTACAATCACCACTCTAGCAGGATTTTAGATTACTGCTCCTCTTATCTCCTGGAGATCACTGTTGCTCAGCTCACCACATCTACTGAGCTCGCTATTGAGGCTGAAAAGGCCAAACCCAAGACAACTCTTCCCTCCGAATATTCTCAGTTTGCATTGATATTCTCCGACACTCCAAAAACCCTTGACCACCTTCTGCCCTCTTGCCCATATGATCACAAGATCAATCTGAAGGACACATTTGTCCCAAAGATTGGTAAGGTTTACCCCTTATCCTTCCCTGAGTGACAGACCACGGAAGCTTTTCTTGAAGAGAACCTTCGAGCTGGGAAGATTCATCCTTCCAAATTCCCCCAAGCATCATTCTTCTTCTTTGTCAAGAAAAAGGATGGTAAACTCCACCCTTGTCAAGACTATAGGTATCTTAACGAAGATACTGTTTGTAATGCCTACCCCCTTCCCCTTATCTCCAACCTCATTGACAAGCTCCATGATGCTCAACTTTTCACTAAGTTTGACGTCCACTGGGGCTATAACAACGTCCATATTTGAGATGGACATCAATGGAAAGCTGCCTTCATTACCCATAAGGGGCTTTTTGAACCCATGGTGATGTTCTTTGGTTTGAACAACTTACCCACTACTTTCCAGTAATTCATGAATGACTCGTTCCATGATATAATTGCTGAGGAATGGCTTATCATTTATATGGACGACCTCCTTATCTCTTCCCCTGATGCTGACACTCATCAGGAATGCACCACCCATATCCTCCAACAGATGACAGAACTTGATCTCCATCTCAAACTGGAGAAATGCACCTTCACTGTTCCCCAAGTCAAATACCTTGGGATGATTGTTTATCCTGGCAAGCTTGCCATGGATCCCATTAAACTCGCTGGCATCTCCCAGTGGCCCACTCCTTCTAAAGTCAAAAACATTCATTCTTTCCTTGGCTTCGCTAACTTTTACAGGCAATTCATCTCTAACTACTCCACTATCACCTGTCCTCTCCTTGACCTTACCAAGAAATCTATGGCTTGGTCTTGGTCCCCCACCACTCAGAAAGCCTTTGATTCTCTCAAGGCTATCTTCCTTTTCCAACCAGTTTTGCAAATGCCAGATCTCACTTGCCCATTTGCCATTGCCACCAATGCTTCCACATATGCATCTGGTGGTATCCTTCTTCAAACCAATGTGAATGGGGACTGGCACCCCTGCTCCTATCTCTCCCAGATGTTCTTCACTGCTGAGTGAAATTACAATATCTATGATCATGAACTTCTTGCAGTCATCCATGCTCTCAAAGCCTGGAGGCACTACCTTCTTGGCTCCTCTACCCCTGTTCAGGTTTTCACTGACCACAAAAACCTGACCTATTTTAAATCCCCCCAGAAGCTTAATCACCACCAAGCTCACTGGCTTCTTGATATTGCTGACTTTGACCTGCAACTCTCCCACATTGCTGGTACCTCCCTTGCTGAGCTGGATGTCCTTTCCTGCCACTCTAATCTTTGTCCTGACACTTCTTAGGATAATCAGGCAGTTACTCTCCTTCCACCTGAACTTTTTGTCAACCTCATTGATGCTAACCTTTCTGCCCATATTAAGGAGCATCAACAAGATGATCCCCTTTATCTCTCCATCCTGCAGAAACAGGATGCTTCTGCAGATGAGAAATTCCTGCACTCTTGCACCTCCAATTGGAAGGAAATTAACAGTTTGCTTACTTACTGCAACTGTGTTTTTATCCCTTCCTCCATTAATCTCCATCATGCCATTCTCCAATGATGTCATGACCACCCCTTCGCCAGCCACTCCAGTTATTTTAAAACCTGCCAACTTGTCTCTGCTGAGTTTTGGTGGCCTGGTCTTGCCTCTTTTATCCATAACTATGTTGCTGGTTGCCCTGTTTGCCAACAAAACAAGGCAAACACTCATCCCTCTCTTCCCACTCTTTCTCCCATCTGCTCCACTGCCACTCACCCCTTCCAACAGATCTCTTGTGATCTTATCACAGATCTTCCTCCTTCCTTTGACTTCGATGCCTTGCTGGTCATGGTCAACCATGGGCTTATGAAGGGGGTAATTCTTTGCCCCACCAAGAAATCTGTCACTGCCGAGGGTATTGCCACCCTCTTTTTCCACAAAATCTACCTCCGATATGGTCTTTATGATAAGATCATCTCTGATTGAGGCCCTCAGTTCACCTCAGCCTTTGCTAAGGAGCTTGGAAAACTCCTTGAGTACAATTTATTCCTTTCCACCACATATCATTCTCAATCTAATGGTGAAACTGAACAAGTTAACCAGGAAATTGAGATGTACATCTGCATCTACTGCAGTTCCAACCCCACTGGATGGGCTGACTCCATCACCCATGCCGAATTTGTTCACAATCACCACCCCCACTCCGTCACAGGGCAATCCCCATTCTATCTCATAATGGAATATGAATCCCATGCCCTTTCTTCCATTATCAATGAATCACTGATGCCTGCCATTGCTGACCACACCAAGGCACTTCTTGCTGCTCACAATAAAGCACTTGCTGCCCATGATCTAGCCCACCAGACCATGGCATCACACATCCGTTCCACCTTCTCCCCATTTGCCAAGGGAGATAAGGTGTGGTTAGAAGCCTGCAATTTGAAATGAGCTATTGTTCATCTGAAACTCTCTCCCAAATGGGAAGGACCCTTTACCATCACAGAGGTCCTTTCCCCCATCACCTATCGCCTCCACCTTCCATCCACATGGAAGATCCACCCAGTTTTCCATGTATCATTGTTATCACCCTATCACGAAAATGACATTCATGGAAAGAACTTCCCCACTCCCCCTCCAGATCTTATAGAAGGTGAAGAGGAATATGAAATAGAGCAGATATTAAAACATTGAGGTCCCCCAGGTAACCATCAATTCCTGATCCATTGGAAAGGGTATTCAGCAGAAGACGACTCCTGGGAACCAGAATGGAACCTGAAACATTCCAAGTCCACTTTGGATGAGTATAAACTCCTTCACCCTCGCCATTTTCCCCCATCTGCTCTTCTTCCTTCTTACTCCACCAAAAAACCCAACCACTGTTTTAAGTAACAATGACCTTCACCATCAATCAAGGTTTCTGCTCATGCAACACCCCTCTTGACATGCCACCTCTGTTCACATCCCAACTTCCCACTACAGAAGTCCCTGATGAGCTGTTGCTCATATCTTCTCCATCTTCTCTCACTGACACTTTTTCTTCTCCTCTTTCTGCACTCACTTCCAAGCTTTCTTCTGAGGACTTCATAGCCTCATCCCCTGCTATTTCCATTGGCCCAGCCGTCGTCACTCCTATCCCCATTCCTCCTCCTGCAATTGACACTTGATCTGCTGGAATCCTCAGCATTGACCTCCTGCTCTCCACTCATGCCCTCCATCAGGGCACCCCATCCCCCAATTACTCTCATCAGATAATGACCTTTATCATGGACTCCTGCCTTGCTGTCCCCATTGGCTCCCATCTTGACATGTTTTCTCCGCTCTGGCTTATTTACCAGATATACATGCAGCTTCTCCATCTTTCTCTTTTGGCCTCTGCCCTCACTTGCATCCCTTATGCTTGCATCTCCCTTGCCCAAGCCCTCATTACGTCTATTCACAGGGAACTCTTATCCAACATCGAGATTCTCGCCTATCAGATGCACATGGGTGAGTTTCTTACTGACCTTGACTGATATATGCATGAGCTGGCTGCTGCTAGAGGGTATACCCCTTCCACACCCTCTGCCTCCTCCTCTCCTTTCAACGATGATGAGCTTGCTGCGCTTGAACATGCCAAAGCCTGGTGGACTGGCCTTCATGGCAATGGCCACCTTCCTTCCTTCCATCCTTGCTTTCGTGAAGCGTGCTTCCACTGCTGCTGCCTGGGTCACATTCACATCAATTGCCCCTCCTATCAATGTCCCTACTGCCTCTGTTGGCACCCAGGACATACTCAAGCTCACTATTCAGCTCAGTGCCATGTCGTTGACCTGCTTGTCTCCTCCTCCTCTTCTTTCTCCCACAGTTCCTCCCATATCTCCTCTCACAGTTCCTTCCACTCCTCCCACCACTCCCATGGTTCTTGCCACTCCCAGGGCTCCTACCACTGCCCTCCCGCAGCTTTGTCACCCCCTCCACCTTCATATTATACCAATGATGACTTCTACAACAACGTCATCAATGAGGTTGGCTGGGCCAACATCTCCAGCTCCCCCGGATCCTCCTATGATGCCTTTTGAGGTGTCACAAGTCTTCCACCCCTAGCAGGGGGGTAATGTTACATTTCCTCTTTTCTTTTCCCTTTTCCTCTTTCTCTTATCCTAGCTTCAGCTCTTCTCACACCTTAGGTGCTCTCTTGTTCATTTGTCATCTTAGATTCCACTCTTCTCACATTCTAGCCTAGCCTAGACTGCTCTCTTGTTATGCCCTTTGCCTGGGCCTTCTATCTCTAATCAGCTGACTTATAATCATTCCATCTCTTTCCATCCATTTCTACATGAATACCTTACTCATCATTTGTCAGCATGATTACTCACTTTATTTCCACTTCAACTCTATTAAGCTGTACTATAAAGTAGCATACTTCCTGTTCTCTCCTTCCTCATACTACTTCTACCTTGTGATCACCTCACAGTCCTCGCATCTCCACTACTCCTTGTACCTACATACTGGAAATCCATTACTTGTGTCCTGGCACTCATCCAGAGGATCATCAGTGTCTGATCTTGGCACACCCCTGGGAGTGTAGCTGGTACTTCTAAGGTGCAACACTTTGTTTGTTGCCTTCCACTTGTCTTGAAGCTTACCTTTGGTTCACTTCATCCTCTTTGCCTACAGCAAGGTCTATGCCTGTCCCTACCCAGGCCTAGCATAACAAATATGAACTAAATGGTAAGCATGCCTAAGGTTGAGTTTGGTATAGATGGTTGCATGGCTTGGAGTGTCAAGGAGATTGGAGATGCATGGAAGGGAGTAGTGGTCTTTCTTTGTAATCTTGTTGAGGCCTTGGAAATCTACACACAACTGAAGGGATTCATCCTTCTTCCAGACATAGAGAACAGGAGCAGCATGAGTGAATACAGAGGGTCAGATGAAACTGGTAGCAAGATGTTCATCCAGGAAAGTCCTGAGTGCTTCAAGCTCAGAGGGTGATAGAGAATAGGTGGTGCCAACAGGCAGTAAGGTGCCTTCTTCCAGCTCAATCTTCAGGTCAAATTTGCAGTGAGGGGCAAGAGTAGATATCTTGCTTCTGCTAAACACATTGGCAAAGTCATGGTATTCCTGGGGAATGCCGGAAAGGTCAGCTGGAGGAGAAGCAATGGAAGCAGAATGGAGATGACTCTCCAGGGGTTAGAGCTGCAGATAGAATGGAACTGAGCCATCAAGGCTACAGGTACATGTGAATGCTGATGAGCTGAGTAGCTCAATCAACAGAGGTTTGGGGTCATGGGAACACAGTGAATCAGATTCAGAGTTAGCTTGGGTCAGAGAAACCAGAGGCTGCAGAGGTGAGCTCAGGGGTGTTGGCATGTTTGATTCAGATGATCAGAATGAGATACGACTTGATACCCAGTCAATCAATGGATTGTAGTGGGCAAGCCAGTTGTGTCCTAGAACAAGAGAACTAGATCCATTCAATGGAGTAACATAGAACATCATCAGAGTAATATTACCAGTGTCAAAACAAACAGAAAGATCAATGGCATTTATAATCATTGTTACAAACGCTATTGTGCAGTCACCTGACAAGCACGTGACCGTGGGACTTCATTGCCAAACAAGGACAAACCCTAGGTTATGGTTAAGCATCTATTTAATATTCTATTGCCTTATGGTTGGGAGCACAGCTTATGGTTGGATCTAGCATCTCAGATGACAGATTGCATCTCCCGATCGGATCTCCAATGAATCTGATCGTGGCAGAACTCTAGATGGGATCTCCTCGGCCTCATGGCTGGGGGCATGGTTTAATCTCCGTTGCTTCTGATCAGCTATTTATATTTAGAACCCTTCCCTTCCATTCTATATCGCCTCCACTTGATACATCCCCCTTCTGCATGGCCCGCTTGGTCATACTCTCAGTAAGCACGCCCTATGCCCTATTCCTTATTTAGATATGCCCTGTGCCCTGGACTTGGTCCATGCACATTATGGAACAGTATATATAGTAGTGCAGTTCTGTCTCAAGACCCTCAGTCTTGAGCACTTGTATCCTTGCATCCTTGTATCCTCATATCCTTGTAGTTGTAATGGATCAAGTGGCTACTCGTCTCCTGGCTTGACTCTTCTTATCATCGTTGCCATTCTTTATCTCTCATCATCGACCACAACAACAAGCCAGCCCCTACTTTAGGGTTAGAAGCCATCAAGCCTTATCGAACTGAAGTAACTGGCCCGAACATCAGGACAAGTGTCACCGTCTGAATGTGAAAGCCTGCAAACGTAACAATCATAGAATTGGAAGAGTCATCAAATAGTCGGAGCTGCAATAGAGGAACAGAATAAGTTGGAAGATTGTAAGTACTGATTAACTTGGTGTCTATGAAGCAGTCTGAAGAACTGGAGTCAATCAGGGCAGAAAATGGAGGAATTTCATGTGAAACAAGGGTAACAAGAGGTATAAGTGAAGCATTATCTAACAGAACAGATGCATTAAGTTTAACCTCCAGTAAAGCACAGGAAGGATTAACGCAACCTCCAGCCCATGCAGAGTCTCGAAGGCTGTGGACTATTTTTTTGCCTCTGAGATGGAGGTCTCTGGTTTGGTTTCTAGAGTGGAGGTTTTGGCCACATGAGCTTTGGCCACCTTGGAGGAAGACTTGGGGCAGTTCTTTGCTATATGTCCTGTGATTCCACAGAACAAACAGAGGTGATTTTCCAGTCAACACTTGCATTCTTCAGTAGTGAGCTTACCATCCTTACCAAGCTTGGATGATAAGTCCTGTTTCTGGGGAATGGACAACTTGGAGGAGCTGGGGTAATTAGCTGACTTGTTCCTTGATTCATTAGGGCTGGAGGTCAAAGCAGAGGATACAGTGGGTTTATCAGAGGACTTGGATGGGTAAGATGACTTTCCTTGTTGGCTGAGTTTGGATTTGCACTCCCAGTAGCAAGCATCAATGGTCTATGCCAGCTAGTGCAGCTCAATAAGTGTTGGTGGCTTGCCAACATGGGAAAGGTCATCTTTGATGTGGTCTGGCAGACCATTATAGAAATAGTGGCAGAGGACACCTTCTCCATAGCCTTGGACTTGGAATGCAATTCTGTTAAACTCAACTACATATTTGTTGATTCATTGACCATCCTTTATAGTCAACTGGTCTAGCTGGTGCTCTGCATCTCCGACCAGATTATGGGGTCTGAAGTTGGTCCAGAGTTCCTAAATGAACTCCTTATAATTGTCCATTCACAAGGGGCAGAAGTCAGGGTCTTTGGTAAGGAGGAGGTCAGGCTCAAATCATTCCAATGCCATGCCCTTAAGGTAGGACTGAGCATAAGTGACCTTGGCTCGGTCATTGGCAAAGACTTTGGGATGATTCTGGAAATTTAATTTGCACTGCACTAGAAAAATGTGGAGCTTCTGAAGATCAGTTCCATTGAACTGGTTTGGTTCCCATACTTTGGTTTGCTGCAATGTTTCAGGAGTATGATGGGAAGAGCAAGCTAATCCACAGATGGTGCTAGCAAGATCAGTGATAATGTCATGGTGAATAGGAATAGGTTCTGAGTCTGGAAAAGATTCAGGGTCATCCTCCAGAATATCAGAATACCCATTGGAGGAGTCATCTCCAGGTTCATCTGGTACTCCTGGCTGGGCACCATGATTGTCAGGGGTATGGGGAGGTTGAGGAACCTTGGAACCATCAGGGACTTTATCAACTTGAGCACTGGGTATGGACGAGTAAGAGGGAGCAGGAGCCTGTGAGGCCAAGCCTGGTGCACAGCAAGCAGAGAAGCTCTTAAACTGATCTAGGACAGTGCGGGAGCGAGCTCTGGTTACACAGATAGACATGATAGCAGTACCAGCACAAGCAGGAGTTTGAATATACTGTTATAAACATTTCAACATACTCTGGGGGTACTCTGGATAACTCCGGAGTGGATGGGGCTTGGCTTCACCTTATGTGGTGCACCCTTATGCCAGTACTGAGTACCCCAATTTACAGAGGAGTTGGAAACTATTAGAGGATTGGGATCGGCTGGAGGGCTTTTTCCCAACAAGAGGCATGATGTCAAGCTATGGAATAAGTTGAGGGACTTTAGGGTAGGGTATGATGTCAAGTTGTGAGGCAGAAGGGGTCTGGGGGGGATCATAACATTGTATTATGGTTGATATTCAAACTGGAGTCCAAAATACCAAACTCCAGTACTTATATACCTCAGGGAGACAGATTATTTAAGGAGGGAATGGAGGTATGAAAGGAGTCATCTCATAAGTGAAGCAGGTGCCAATGTATTCTAAATATGAATGGAGATGTCAGAGGAGATAACATTGAATAATGTCAAACTGAAACTAAGTGACAACAGGGAGAAATGTGGCATGAAGGAACAGGAACAGAAAGTGAGGTCAGAGGAACAATGGAGTTGTATTGGAACAGTATGGAGTTAGTATAGGTAAAGTTGTAATCAATCATTAGGTAGGAGAAGACGGAGGTAAGGGGAACTAGGAAACATGCAGCTTAAAGCATAGAAGCAACCAGAGTTGCATTGGAACATAGTGGAGTTGACCCATTGGCATGGGATGTGACAGGGTTGGAGAATTGAAGTAGATTATAAAACTTTAAGAGGAGTATAATGTTAAGTTGTAAGGCAAGTTATGAGACTTAGTGTCATATTTTGTGCTAATGGGTTAACTCTGCTATGTCTCTGGTACAACTCCAGTTGCTTTCATGCTTTAAGCTGTATATTTTCTAGTTTCCTTTATCTCCATCTTTTCCTATCTAATGATTGGTTATAACTTTACCTACACTAACTTTGTACCATTCTGATACAACTCTGTAGTTCCTCTAATCTCACTTTCTGTTCCTGTTCCTTTCTACCTTGCTTTTTCTTGTCATTATTTTGTTTTTAGTTTAACATTATTCAATGTTGTCTCCTCTAATATCTTCATTTATATCCAGGATACATTGGCACCTGCTTTGCTTATGAGATAACTCCTTTCATATCTCCATTTCCTTCTTAGATAATCTACCTTTCTGAGGTATAAGTACTGTAGTTCTGTATTTTGTACTTTAGTTTGAATATCAACCATAATATAACATTATGATTTCCTTAGACCCCTTTCTGCTTCACAACTTGATGTCATATTTCTCATTGGAAAAAGCCTTATAGTCTATTCTGGACCTCTAATAGTTTCTGATCCCTCTGTAAATTGGGGCACCCAGTACTAGCATAAGGGCACACCACATAAGGTAAAGTCAAGCTCTATCCACTTTGAAGTTATCTGAAGTACCCCAGAGTACCCTGAAGTACATCACAATTTTATAATACTTAGAGAGATATATGACATCAAGTTATGAGGCAGAGAGAGGGTCAAGTATGATTATTAATGTCATGTTATGGTCAATATTTGAACTAAGGTACAAGATACAGAACTATAGTACTTATATCTTGAAGAAGCAGATTATCTAATAAGGAAAAAAGTTGTGAAAGGAGTTGTCTCATAAGTAAAGCAGGTACCTATACATTCTAAATATGAATGGAGATGTTAGGAAAGATAACATTGAATAATATCAAACTGAAACTGAATAATAACAGGAAGAGGCAAGAAGAAAAAGAAACAGGAACAGAAAATAAGATCAGAGGAACTACAGAGTTATATCAGAATAGTATGGAGTCAACATA